>OY744610.1:18453969-18505812 GCA_963556255.1 Allolobophora icterica
CCTCACTTTCTCTGTCCCGTCCCCACCCTATCCTCTGCCTTCCTCTTCCCAAACCCTCCCAATTCCCTCCCCAGCCCCTTTCTTTTAGGTAGGGACTGTGGATTCGGGGGGATTACCCCCAGAAAAGTTTTAGATAGGCCTACTGTAGATGCTCGTAGATGAGTTTCAGAGTATTTTAAAGACAACTATGCAAGTTGTATTACACAAGAGGGTGTAATGTAACAAAATAAAAAGTTAGTTCTTAATATTCGACTACAAACAACAGAAGCAAAATTGGAGTTTAAGATAATACTGAAAATTTAAATTTTTTTGTACAATATGCTATGCTATGTTTGACACGTTACATTAAAAATATCAGTGTTGAAATGAACATGCTTATTAGCTTATTCATGATGATGTTGCATCATTTTTGGCTCTGAATGCCAAAAAGATTCTATGTAGGCCAGAGCTTTCCCATCTTTTAATAACGTTCTCAATGTTCATTTTTCTATTTCGATGAACGTAAAGTAGGCTAATGCCAACTTGCCAAGCCATTCAGTCTATCTTGAGACAGTGCTGTTCCAGTGAATGTCTTCATACGTCTTAGAGCACTAAACGATCGCTTACAACAGCATGGCCCTACCGGCTAACAAAGCAAAAGCTGCAGAATTGTAAAAATATTTGGGTAGAACACATCCTGGCATGCAACAAGGGCGTCTCTTAGAGTAGCTGCAACTTTTCTCCTTGTTTCACAGTCAGGAAACTGAGCTTTAGACTGACGTTTTATAGGTTGCCGACCCATCATGATCATGTCCTGTAGGCGACTAAGTCTTCTGATCCTAGCCTATTTGAAGTTATTTCTTAAACATATTTTGCAATCGTTATAATTTAAAGAACCAGAGAGCTAATCTTTTAATCACTTTCGATTACCCGAACTTACGAAAGAAAGCAAAGTGACGATTTGAAATTGTATAGAATGCGGTTCCAAAGTTGCCTAGCCGATCGAAGCATCCGACTTCGATCCGACTTCGATCCGGCTGAATCCAGACTGGCTGACACAGCTCGGCGATGTAGTCCTGAGCAACTCCAGCCATGGCTTTCCAGACCAGTGTAGTTTTCTTGTAACTGATTCGGTCGGGCAGCTGGCAGCCAGTGAAGCTCCTGTCGGATGAAAGCAGATAGGGCCTACATGCGCGTACCTCGGTAGATCTGCCAGAAGTCGGGCACTAGATGAAACTGAAGGAGAAACAGAGGCGGCGCTACACCAGGGCGCGCCATGGCAAATGCCCTGGTAAAAAAACCTTTGCCCTGGTCGATGCCCTGCCAGAATTTTTGCCCTCTCCAGAATTTGTTCGGGCATGTTTGTTATATCCTGAGATATAAATTCACTTAATTAACTGAAATGTTAAAATTTGCGTTCAGCTTTCGGGGGCTTCGCCCATCTGACCTCCTAACTGTAGACGAATATGAAAGTGCTGGGGGCTATTTATGGCAAGCGCTCCAAAATCGCTCTCTGCACTGGTTACTTCTATGACTGCCCTGGCTATGCCCTGGTTACAAAAAAGGTCTGGCGCCACCACTGCGGAGAAAGTGTGATAGGCCTACTCCTTACAGATTATATTTTAGTTACAGTTACAGTTATCATTAACGAAATCATTTAATTTTCGTTAAATATAACATTTTCGTTACCGTTATCGTTAACGAAAATCACACTGATATTAAGTCGCGTTTCACAGTTTGCTTAGAGTTTCGAAAGGCTCTGTAGAATGGGTGCATTCAGCTTCATGACTACACAACGATCCATATTCGCCGATATACAAGGCGAACACAGGCTATGAGTTGTAGCTCACTTTCACGTTCTCGTGTTTGCCGATATTGCACTTTTCAATCAATCAATAAATGAACTTAATTTTTTTACGAAAATAATTATGTAGTTTTGTAAGTGTTATTTTCGTTATAGTTATTTTTATTTTTTTAAATTGATTCCGGATATTTCTATAGCGCCTCTCGAAGTCAACTACTACTCAGAGGCGCTCCCGACTACAGCATTTGATACTGTGCCGGAATTTTCACGCCGAAGCGCCACGAGCAATTGCGAGTGAAGGACTTGCCCAAGGTCCGTACGCAGCGGCTAGAGTGGGATTCGAACCTGCAACCCTCCTGTCACAAGGCGCCGAACTTACCACTGAGCCACAACGCCCCACAAGTAATAGTTAATGATATTTTTAGTTACAGTAATAGTTATCGTTAACGAAATAATTTTACCTTCGTAAACGAACATTATCGTTACCGTTATCGTTAACGAGAATCACACTAGATGTAGCCAATATCCGGGTAGGCCTAGCAGCACCCCATTACAATGGTCAAGTCGCGACAGGACAAAGGAGTGCACCAGAGTGGCCGCGGCATCCCTCGAAAGCGTCCTCCGTATGACTCTAATCTGTCTGAGCTCATACTATCCAATTCTACAGATGTTATTCACATGGTCAGCCAATGTAAGACTTTCATCAAGTAGGCTAGTACTCCCAAATCACGTACTACACTGCAGGTCTCACCAACCAGGAATGAGGACGACAAATCCTTTGGATCAATCTTCTGCCTTCACGCTGGCGTGCCAAGCCAGATGTACTGTGTCTTAGATGGATTCAATCTAAGTCGGTTAGATGACGTCCAACCCTGGACCTCGAGTAATGCGGAGCTGATGGTAGCACGACTGGTGCATCTGTAGATCGTTTGCAAACTGGTGTGACCGGGGTTCACAAGAAGAAATGATGGTAGTGAGGTCCGCTGTGTATAGGATGTAGAGCCAGTGCATATTTTAAGGAATTTTGAATACTGGGACAAAATTTTGGAACTCGTCTCTGAAAAACTTTTTTTCTGGGAATTCATCTCCCCGAAAAAGTTGATGACCTTTTTTAAGGAAGTCATCTCCCGAAAACGTCACCTCCCGAAAACAGTTGATGACCTTTTCTCAGGAATTCATCTCCCGAAAAACTTCATGACCTCTTTGGCAATTTACTACTGGGGCAAATCTTAAAACTCTTGCAACATTTTGTCCCACTACTTATACTTTAACCATACATTGCCTGGGACAAATCAGCCTAACTACTGGGACAAATCCTAACACTACTGGGACATTTGTCCCACTAGTTATACAGTTAAAATATGCCCTGTGTAGAGCAGCGGTCCCAACACCGAACCCTACGATACATCATACTCTACCATTTCTACTCGCATGATCCGCCCTTCTAGGTAGGATCCATTACAGGTAGGATCCATTACAGCGCCTGGCCAGTGAGACAGAAGAAAGCGTGGATAAGAGTTTCACCTGCTTCGATTGAGAAATTCGTGATACACTTCGAAATAATATTTAACTTTTTTTAATTTAATTTGCCTCTATAATGGGCTTCAAAAATCTACAAGTTTACCATTGTCTAAGCCTTATAAAAACGTTTCCATTCCTAGTTTTGCCCTCATATAAAACTGTTTTCCAATTTAAAATGGTGTCGTAAAATTAAGACATATTGCGGAAAATTCACCGAGTTTCTGTCAATGTTTCAAATTTTCTGCATTGTGTTTTAGTTGAACACGATTTAAGATTTTATTGACTCAAATCATAACTTACTGTTGCCCTATTTTCCTTTTTTAAAACTCTATTGGCTATAAAAAAAATTATATCCCAACTCTATCGCCGCGTATATTTGCGCCACCAAGCGAATAATCGATGCACTAGTAAGCGTAGTTATTTAGTTAAGTGTTCTCAGTGTTGTCGTAAGTTAAGAACTGACAGTGCCCGTCCCAAGCCTGAAAGGAGAAACGCGACGCTAATGATATTTGAAATCACACAGTGTCGTTAAACTGAAACTACTCGTAAGTTAGGAAGGTTTGCCAAAATGAAAGGAATTAATTTGTATGCGCTGTATAATTTGTAAGAGGAATCAGTTAAATGCTACAAAAAGCCTACAAATATCGAGTCATCGACCGTTTCGACTCTTTATCTCGAGATTATTATTGTTATTATTATTCCCCCCCCCCCCCGAGTACAAATGATCCCTCAGGCTCTTAGAAACTGCGCTCAGAGTTGGCGGTCCTTGTTCCCGACGGCGTTAAATCGTTGAGTGCATAGGCCTTTGGAGAGGCGCTGGAACAAGTGTCTAGATGGAGACAATACAAGAATACCAGCAGAGAGGCGCTGGAACAAGTGTCTAGATGGAGACAATACAAGAATACCAGCACCCAGTGGCGGCGCCGCCTATGTTTGTTGTACGGCTTTTGCCGTACCACTTTTTAAGGTTTTACGGAAAAAACTTAATTTTACCGTACACTTTTACCCAGACCCTCTAATTTGCCGTACGACTTTTCAAATCGTGGCGCCGCCACTGCCACCACCACACCCGTAGGCCTATATACACACAGGGGCAGATCCAGAAGGTCCATCAGGGGGGGGGCAAAAATTCTACATACATACCAACCATCTTCTGGGAGAGGAATCAGTTTAACAACCGACCACCGAAAAAGTGTATCTTTTTTTTAGTCATTAACCTTTTTTATGTCTTCAGTCTATCTCTACGGGACCCACTTCCTGTGTACATTGGTACATTTGACTCATCATCCACACCTACAAGGGGGTGGGGTACGCCTGTGTAAACATCATAAAACGCCCATAAAACGCCTGTGTAAATATATATAAATTTCAAATGGGGGGCATGGCCGGATTGGCCCCCCCCCGGATCCGCCCCTGTATACACAGATGGGTCAAAAGCTGGAAATGTAGCTGCTGCAGCCTTTGCCATACCCAGCGAACATGTATATAGCCCAATGAAAAGAAGAAGAAGAAGAGCAATCCCGTAAGCTAGCCCTGAGGCAGCCATGGGTGTGAAGTGTTAGCGACTTCATTTTCTTAGCCTTGGCATATGATGGCGGGTGGCCAGTCCTCTCCCTCGCCGTCTCATCTTCCCACTGACAGTGTACGGTCAGTGTACTCATCATAGCTGAGTTAGCACAATGAGACTATGGGATCATTCGAGTGTGTACGCTGCGGAATTGACGGCGATAAATGAAGCTCTACAGTGGATCGCTGAAAATGACACTGAAAACCGCCACTTTGTAATATTTTCTAATTAAGTAAGCATAGTAACATCCCTCAAAAGATCCATATCAAAATCCAGACCCACATTGCTTGATGAAACCATTGGAGTGTATAATAGCATTGCATTGAGTACGGTCGAGGTAGTCTGGATGCCTAGTCATCTGGATATCGAAGGCAATGAAATAGCTGATAGGCTATCTAAGGAATCTCTTACCATTACTCAAATAAACTCAACTAAATACCTAGAACTGTCCGAAGTTTACTTAATGATAGACTCTTATGTAATTAACAAATGGCAAACGGAATACACAAATGACCAGAGGGGACAATTCTACAAGGCACTATATCCCACTGTTAACACTAACATTAAGTACCTAGACCACAATCGGAAAAAATAAGTGCAGTTAACGAGGTTGAGATTTGGACATGTAAATTTAAATAACAGACTGTACAATCTCAAAATACACCCCACTGGCCTATGTGACATGTACAACGTGCAGGAAACAACATCACATCTGTTAATACATTGTCAGAAAGAACACACTGCACAGACACTTCGTGAGAAGTGTGCCTCTAAGCATTTGGATGTGAATTTGAAAAATATTTTATGTAACACTGATTTCCAAAATGTGTTATATGGCGTGATTGCATGCATCTATAAAGACCGCATCCTATAGTATAACACTTCATCTCAATACCAGCACAACTATACTTGTACACATTAGGTCACTTGAGGTCAAACGTACCCTCAAGTGCACCAGACCAAAGACAAAGCACCAACACAGGGCCACAATATACAACATGCGGCAGGCACAGCCCAGGACTCCGGCTCAGCCCCTTCGTTCTGACCGGCTGGGTCATGACCTGGGAAATCTCACACTGCCTCTCGGCTGACGTCGGTAGACAACCTCGGCTGGAGCTACGAGTCTGATAAACCTGTTGACTGATTAGAATGCCCCGCTTAAAGAACTCTCGAGCAGTAAATTAACATTCTCAACATATAAACGAATATGCATACCCTCTGTACATACAATACATACATACATACATACATACATACATACATACATACATACATACATACATACATACATACATACATACATACATACATACATACATACATACATACATACATACATACATACATACATACATACATACATACATACATACATACATACATACATACATACATACATACATACATACAAAACAGTATTAGGGCCTATTACGGGCTACGTTCAAAATTCAATAGCCTATAGCGCTAGGACACTCATTCGATTATTACATTTGAACGATTTTCTGTTGTAAAATGGCATTATGTTGACTAGATTGTGTAAATAGCGCACAAATGAAAATCGTCTTTAAAGTTGTACAGAGGCAGAGTCACGCGCTTGTTTGGGGACGTGGGAGAAATTCGGTTAGAGAGATGGGAACAGTTAGGGAGCGTGACACTGTCTGTAAGTAATAAAGCGCTGTAAATAATCTTATACGCTGCTGTATACGCCACATATTTATAGATATGCATCCAACCTTCTATTCGTGTATATGTATATGCTAATATATATATATATATATATATATATATATATATATATTATATATATGTCAAACTAAAATTCTTGTTTATAAATGGTCTGTGCCTAGACCTATATAATACTGTATAAAGGTTTTACAGTATACTTGAATTTCTGTTAGAAATGTTTAGCATAATCAGAAATGGTTATTGTATATCTTACTAGTAAATGAAACCGAGACTCAAATATGTTAGCTACCGGAACAGTTTAAAGAAAATCGTGTTAGCGAACTGTATAGTTTAAATGTGCATGCTCTTTGTATAATTGTTAATGTACGATGTTTGATATGACGTCGGCGGCCGATGTTGCCATGAGATGTCATTAAAGTCAAGTGATGGTTTAAAAAAACAAGTGTCTAGACTCGAGTGGGTTCCCCGACATCGTTGTCAGTCGCCGGCCTAACTCTGTGATGAATTCACGGCCAGATCTGTTATTATTATTATTATTTTTCGCCCGAGGTAGCCAGGATCCCTCAGGTTCTAAGAGACTATATCAGTTAGAGGTTCTCGTCCCCCATGTGCTGATCAAAGGAGCCCGCGTGATTTGGTGTATCGGCATTAGCCGGCCTCCTTCCGGATCCATGGCCTGCATTCACCTACACGGTTGACCTCTCATCACAGAGTTAGGGCGGCGACTGACAACGATGTCTGTCTGTTTGTGTGTCTCTCTTTGTCTCTGTCTTTGGCTGGCCGCAGGGGTCCGTCAAGGGAACCTTTTGCCTGGGCTATCATATCCTTTCTGCCATAGAGCTATGATATACTTATCTATATGTCGTTATAAGCATCTTTAAGTTCCTTACTTAGGCCCTATTTCAAGTAGGCCTATACGGTTGACAATGTGGTGAGCAGCTGCTTCCTCGCATAGGCCTACTGAGTGGGATATCTCATTCTCTTTTATACCGAAGTCACCCCAAGTGGCCTGGTTGGTAGGTCTATCGAGTCCGATGTTCCAGGTCACCGTGCAGTTTTGAAGATGCAGCGGTTTTAATGATTTCATAATACGAATCATCAGGTTTGGTTACAAGTCCGATGTTTCAGTAAAGATTATATAGCCTATGGCTCGCTAATCTCGTTGTATATCAACCAGGTTAGAGCTTACTCAAATGCTATTAATTCTCCAGTAAAAACCGACGAGCGAGCGGTTACTCCGAGGGAATTAGATTAACTTTTATGTTTAATTTGCCATGAAATGGGCTTCAAAATTCCTTTTTACACACCAATGTGTAGTTTCTCACAAATTTTCATTCGTAATTATAGTCTCTTATAGAATAATTCTTTTCCTAGGCCCTATTAAATAATGGTGTCGACTTATTAACACATATTGCGTAAAATTCAATAGGCTTTAAAATTTCCCGAATTTTGATTTAGTTGAGCACGACCCAAGCGCGTATCGACTCAAAGCGTAATGTAATGTTAACACTTTGTTTCTTTTTACAAACTCTTCCCGCTCTATTTTTACGCCACCAAGCGAACAAACGATTCACTACATGAATGCTACAAATTATAGAGTCATTGACCGTTTCGAATCCTTCTCTCGAGATTAATATTACTACTATTATTGTTTTTGCTGTTATCATTATTATTACTGTTATTGCTATTATTAGACCTCATTATTGTTATTAGTACTGTTTTTTTGACAGTCAGAAAAGAATTTATTGTAAGGTACGAATGACGCAATATAATAATAATATTCTTTATAATTTCAAACTGACAGACGCAGTAAGATTGCATTTATGCATGAAAGTACAATCAAGATCTTAATTAAACACACGGTTTGGCAGCCATGCAAGGCGCCGCCCCAGAGGGTGGTAACGGGAATCGATCCTCGAACCTAATGCTCTCCTGGCCATGAGTGTTACCATTACTCTATCCCCTCCGAAGATTAAGCAGGGCTGTAGTGGTAAAATTAAAGGTGAGTAGGCCTACGCGCTACCGGATAGTTTTCCGAAACAAATTGGAGGTGAGTATATATATGGTAATGGTTAGTTTTCCGAAACATTAGATGTGAGTAAATACCACTCCACCACCCGTCCCATCCCACCCATCCCCATGTTACCTCACTTCACCGTCATCACGCCTCACCTCCTCACATCACATCACATCATCCCAACCAACCTCAACGACAAAAGAAAACAAGCCAACAAGAAAAGAAGAACGGAGACGAATACCCAGAAGAAAGAACAGCGAGCAAGAAGCAGAAAGAAGCCAAAGACGACAAACCTCAGAAACACTGAACTCAAGTTGGTCTTTTGCATACATAATGAACACTGTATATTAAAATCCCCAAGGACATTCACCCCTATAACATGCAACCAAGGCAGGGGAGGGAAGCGAACCCAACTCTGCTGCGCGAGCACTCGGAAAAGCCTACCTCCAGTCACCCCTCTGGGGTTTTCTGGTTGGGTAGCCGGCCGACAACTTATCTGCCTATAGGACCCCATAACTTAGATTTTACTAGCATTTCTGGTTGATTTTGAGACGACTCTGCCTGATAATGGAAACTCCAATAGGGGCCCGCACCTATGAGAAAGTTGTGTATTTGTGTATATTAAAATGAGTAGTCTTCGAGTAATTTGTTCTCCTTCTTTTTTATCATTTTTCTATTCGACTTAAAAATAACAATAATTATAAAAAATTTCGGTACTTGTCGGTTTCACGACCCCCAAACACACCGAAAGAAAACACCACAACATGAAGTTAACTTTATATTTCACGTTATTAAACTAGAAGCGGGATGAACGATTAAAATGTTAATTACACTAGAAGCGGGATGAACGATTAAAATGTTAATTAAACTGGAAGCGGGATGAACGATTAAAATGTAAATTAAACTAGATACGGGATGACGATTAAAATGTAAATTAAAATGGAAGCGGAACGAACGATTAAAATGTAAATTAAACTGCAAGCGGGATGAATGATTAAAATGTTAATGAAACTAGAAGCGGGATGAATGATTAAAATGTTAAACTAGAGGCGGGATGAACGATTAAAATTTGGGGGTCGTGAAACCGACAAGTACCAAAATTTCTTTTTTTCTTTTACATGTGTGGTGCCCCTCAACCCTGTTCGGCCGAACATGTTGAACATGCCTTAATCCGCCTCAGCCAGCAGGACATTTAAACGCGGATTGCCCGTATAGTGTCACTGCTGGCGAAAGACCGCCGAGCTCTCAGATAGGCATATAACTTGGAAACGCGTCAACCCTCGAAGTTCTTCTACATGCGATGAGGGTCTTGATCTTAATACTGTCCTCGACTGCCAATGTGTAGTCTATCGCATGTTGCTCAAAACAAACGAGAATTTTGGCAGGTTAGTGATAATTCTGACGTATTCAGTTGACGTGTCTGGAACTCTGGCAGGCCTGGACTTACAGAATAATGATAGTCCAGGCGCGTCAGAACCAAAGGTGGATATGGGTTGCACCTGCATCGATTGATACATTTCGTCGTACACTAAAATTTTTAATTTTAATTTAATTGAATTTGCCCCAAAAGCGGGCTTCAAAAACACATTCACACGTCAGTGTGAAAGTTCATATATAAAATTATGTCCATATATAATTTTACCTTGTTATAAAATCTGTTCCTCTTAATAAATGGTGTCTTAAATTGCGTAAAATTCACTGGGTTTCTGTCAATGTTTACAAGTTCCAGGAATTTAATTTGGTTGACCACGATTTAGGATTTTTTTGGACTCAAATCATAGATCATTTTTGCCTTAATATTTTGAAAACTCGATCGGTTCTATCCAAACCCTATGGCCATGCATTTTGCGCCACCAAGCGAACAAACAAAATTTAAGTGTTCTCAGTGTTGTCGTAAGTTAAACCCAGCTAACACACCCACACGGGACCCAGACGGGTCCCATACGGGTTGCCATACGGGACCCGTACGGGATACCCGGCGGGATCCCGCCGGTTTTTGTCCGCGGTTTCCGTACGGGACCCATACGGGATATCCCGCCGGGCATCCCAGTTCATTCCCAGATGACTAAAAAGTGATACCCAGTTTAGCACAGTTAATGGGCGGCAATCCCGGGGTCGAGGGGGACAAGACCCCTTTTAACAGTGGGGAGGACACACCATACATCTGCCCCCCCCAATTTTGAAGAAACACCAAAAAAGTCAACCCAGTTTCTTAATCTCTTTTTGAGCAGATCAGTTCAAAACTCTTTTTGACCAGATCAGTTCAAAAGGGACAAGACCCCCTTGAACAGTAGGGGCACACACCATACATCTGCCCCCACCCCCAAATTTTTAGGAAACAGCAAAAAAGTCACCCCAGTTTTTTATACCTCTTTTGAGCAGATCAGTTCAAAACTCTTTTTTTGACCTGATCAGTTCAAAAACGTCGCCCCCCACCTGTCAAACAAGAACTCTGCCAGTGGCACAGTTTACAGTATAGTATGCAAACTGTACTGTAAACTGTGCTATATAGTTAAAGCAATAAATAATCAACAAAAGCGTTAAATGACACATCAATTTAATAAAGTCAATTTAATAAAGTAAAGTAATCATGCAGTCGATCTGCTCTGTAATTTCATTTAACAATAATGTCATCAGCAGTATTGGTGAACTCCTGATCAACACTGATCGACTCTGACTCGGTCTCTTTGAATGGCGCCGATTTCAATAGTTGGCGGCCTCCAGTGCCATGATCCCTAGCATTACCAAACCAAATGGCCAACTCGTCTTCAACCATTTTCCTCGTGCTGTCCTTGGTAGCAATATTATGTTTTACCGAACCTGAAATTTCAAACATGCAATATTTAGATTAAAAATAACAAGTTACAAAGAACAAGAATTAAGAATTTGATGTGCTCTGATTTGTATTGTAAAATGGTATTATTCCAATAACTCTTTCTGTTATTAAATGACAATATTTAGAGACACTGCCTGCACAATGTTGACTAATGTAACATAATAAAACAAAATGTAATCATTACACCCGTCAATCACACAGGCTGTTACCAAGCTACTAAGAACTAGTGAATGCAAAGTTTAAGAGTGAATCATTCATATAAAAGTAACTAAGAAACCATTTCATTCTACAGAATCATGGCCTTTTTAATATGTTTGTTCAACACGTACTCCCGTTTAAAATATTCTAATTGCACCTTGTTTTCGATCAGTTCATTAAGGATTGCAGAGATATTATAACTACATCACAAAGACAATTAAATGGTTGTGTACTTTAAAATTTCTCAGACTAGTCTTCAACGTTGTCGACTCTTGTTGCATGAAGCCCTGCAATATCGTCATTCTCATCTTCACAGTACTTATTGATCTCGACAACTATCCAGTTTTGATGGTAACGGCAGCTGCAATGTTTAATTCAGCAGCAATTACGCTAGTTTTCAAGTTTATTGTAAACGTTCAACAATGTATAAGCTAAATTTAAAGGATACTATGTTCAAATGAAACTTTAAGCTAAATTTATAGGAAGTTTAAGCTAAACGTTCAAGTATAATCTATGAAACTTTAAGCTACATCTATTGGATAAATGTTCAAAATGTTTAAATGAAACTTTAATGCGACTTAACTGAGAGATGTCAACATCTAACACGGATAAACTTGAAAACTAGCGTCATTGCTGCTGAATATTTGTCGATGTGCTTTCATTTAAATAGCCTTATTGGTGTCTGGGCGCTAACTAGTGTTAAGGTGCGACCTCTTGTCACACAGTAATACATAGCCCCTTGAATTTGGGTCAGACTATAACATTAGGACCCTCATAGCGCAAGTTTACCGTACAGTCCATAACCCTAACCAGGGCTGTAGTCGAGGGTATACGCGGGTATACACTATACAGTGTGTACTCACCTCTAGAGACCGTATAGGCCTACTCACCTCCCAAATAGTTATATTTATTTATATTAAAATACTGTAGCGTATACTCACAAAATACTGTAGCGTAGACTCACCTCTAATTTGTTTCGGAAAACTAACCCGTAGCGTGTACTCACCTCTAATTTTACCACTACAGCCCTGACCCTAACCCACTGCAATCTCCGTTTCGTCTATCCCGACCACAATTATAAATAGGCCTACAGCATTTACATAAACTGTTAATATACGCAGATATAGGTTCACTAGTAGGTCTATAATAAATATAACGTAATCTTACTTTTCACAGAAACACATCGCGATCTGTCAAATATGTGTACATTCGAAACGGCAGGCACACAAAATGGCGGACCGGCGGTAGAAATACGAATACCGGTAGGAGGCGCCACCGATGCGGGCTGGACCGTAAGGGTCCCTTACGCAAACCGTGGTCAAAAACCGCGAGAAAATCCCGTACCGTCAAACCGGATGAAACCCACAAGGGACCCGTGCGGGTGTGTTTGCTGGGAAGTTAATAATAATAATTATTATTATTCTTTAATTAAGAGCCTGTAAACGCACTGCGCTGCACATGTACCGGTACATGTTATGCGATAAACCTTAACTACTAACAGAACAGACAGCCTGCAATACACGGCGCAATTGCAGCCTACAAAGCATGTCCGCCTATGGGACTCGATCTCTGTACCTCTCGCACTCTACGCCAGATGTTATCCAATGCGCTATCGGGCCCCCTTAGTTAGCCAAAATGATACGAATTAGGCCTAATTTTTATCCGCTGGCGCTGAGCAATTGTGAGTGAAGGATTTACTCATGTTCCCTCACACAGTAACGGATGCTCACAAACTACGATTTGCGCGATTACAATAAATTATGATTCTCATCTACCTATTTGACCCGGTCCAAACATTTGACCTTTTGATAAATCCTTTGTACGTCTGTCCCACCCCACCCCCCCTCATCCTTCATGCAATGGCAGAGGTTGTGATTGGAACAGGAATTTCCAAAGCCACACAAAGATAGTGAATGTCAAGAAATCAGGAAAGTTTCACGAATCATCGTTGACTATTATATGTTTAGAGGCAAACATTTTATATCATGTAGGGCCTATGTTGTTAGGGCTAGGGTTAGGGCTAGATGATTAGGACTGTAGGGTTAGCGGGTTGGGCAAGGCTGTGGGGCTATGTTTGGGGCTACGACTAAAGGGTAATATGGTCAGAGGGTGAAGTTAGGGCCTCCAAGACTGCGAAGCAGTCGCCGCCAGAGGGCGACTGCGAAGCAGTCACTTCACGGCAGAGGTCGCTAGATGCCAGAAGGCGTCTACAAGACTTTCGAAGCAGTCTCCGCCACAGGTCGCCAGACGCCACAAGGGCCTCCAAGACTGCCAAGCAGTCGCCGCCAGAGGGCGACTGCCAAGATTGCCAAGCAGTCGTTGTTGTTGTTGTTGTTGTTGTTGTTGTTGTTGTTGTTGTTGTTGTTGTTGGTGGTGGTGGTGGTGGTGGTGGTGGTGGTGGTGGTGGTGGTGGGGGTGGTGGTGGTGGTGGTGGTGGTGGTGGTGGTGGTGGTGGTGGTGGTGGTGGTGGTGGTGGTGGTGGTGGTGGTGTGAAACTTATAACCCCGGGCAACGCCGGGTAATCCAGCTAGTATAACATATATATATATTTCCAAAACAATGGAGTGTGTTCACCAGGACGATCGCTAGAGCTCCACGAGCTGACAGCACAAGGTGACAACAAGGTGATATATTTCCAAAGATGTCCGACGAAGATTCCGCTGGTTTGGACATGTAGAGATAATGCCAGTTGACCTAATCTCACACATTGTATTTAGTATGGTGGAGCTGCTGACGCTTATGGTCAAAAAGAAGAAGATGATGATGATGTTGATGTTGCAGTTGCAGATGAAAATGAAGCCGATGGTTACGCTGATGATGATGCTCATGTCGATGATTATGATGCATATTTTGATTTTGAAAAATTTAATTGCCCCCAAAAGCGGGCTTCAAAATTACTTTTTACGCATCAGCGTGTTAAGTTTCTTACAAATTTTCCACGCGTAATTTTTCCGTCATATAAAAACTTTTCTTTTAAAAAAATGGTGTGTTATTAAAACACATTGCGTAAAATTCACAATGGTTTCTGTCAATCTTTAAAATATCCTGGATTTTGATTTAGTTGAACACGACTTAAAATTTAATCGACTCAAATCGTAATTTAATTTTTACCTTTCTCATTTTTAAAACTGACAATTCTCGGCTCTATCCGATCGCTATGACAATGTCTATTTGCGCCACCAAGCGAACAAACGAGTCAGTAGAAAGCGTTTTAGGGTAGATAGGTATTGTACCGAATTCCCCACAATACACTACATGCAAGATTTGAAGGTAAAAGAAACAAAGGCAGACCATGGATACAGAAGATAACATCAGTTGACTTAAAAATACGTGGAGGGGGAATGGAATTGACAAATGACAGAGGACAATGGAGATCATTTATTCGTATCCATCGCCACCAAATGGCTGGCGTCAGGAACTGATGATGGTGCGTGATGGTGGTAAAGAAGAAGATTATGTTGATGCTGATGATGGTGATGACGCTGCTTATGATGATGCTAATGATAATGACGAGGCTGCAGCTGCTACTGATGATGATGGTGGTGGTGATGATGATGATGATGATGATGATGATGATGATGATGATGATGATGATGATGATGATGATGATGATGATGATGATGATGATGATGATGATGATGATGATGAAGGTGATGAAGATGATGATGCTAATAATTATGACGTCAGATGTTGTTTCCCTTGGAGCGCACTGGCCAGTTTCGGTCCGTTTGCAGTTAATTAATTAAACTAAGAATATAAACATGGGCATGAAGTGCTGAAGACTTCATTTGCTTAGCTTCGGCAGATGAGGGCTGAAGTCCAAAACTCTTCCTCTCCGCTTGGTCTCCCACCTACAGTGTACGGTTAGTGTACTCATTATAGCTCAGTTGGCTATATATAGCCCTACCACAACGCCCATAATGTGCCCCATATTCCTATATCATTCCCATAGAAGTGCTGGCATAAGAATGGGGTGCAGATGGAGCAGAACTCTCGCAAATTTTTACCCTGGCGGTGATTTAAACCTCAAATTCCTGGGTGACTGTCCAGCACGCTAACTATACTAGAGTAACTAGACCATGGATAAATGAGAAAATATGGTAATTGCAATAGTAATGCGCCGGTGTCTACTGCACAAGGCATCAACTGATTGCACAACAAAACCAAGCTGTATTCAGGTCAATATCCAGAAGAATACATATAAGTTCGTAATACAGAGAGGCAGCCTATGGTGGATATGCAATTATTTGAAAGAGGTAAGTTTCATGTTGACAAACAAATGACACAAGCGACTGAGCAGAGCGGACAGACACATGGAGAGAGTTCCAAAGAGTAGGTCAAGCAATCGAAAAGCTCGTTCACCAAGACTAGGCCTAATATTTTGAGTTTTCTTATTTGCCCAAACAATTGGGCTTAAAAATTAACACACACCTTAATGTGTCTAAATTTTCGCCGGAAATGTTGTATTTTTCATTTATATAGAAATCTAGTAACATTAAGAATGGGTGTCTATATACTCAGGCAAATTCAGTAAATAATTGTTAACCTTCCAAGTATAAATAGTTTTTTATTTAATACTTTGCTAATTTAAAAAAATTAAACCCTCATCCACTGACTTTAGCCTATTATTTTGCTTACTTGTTTTTCTTTCACTCAAAATGGTTTCGTGTTCCCCTAATCACGGCTAGGTGCATGTTTGCCACCTGGCGAACAAACGAGGTACTTAAGCCTAATTGAAGTGTTACTATGATTGTTGTAAATTAAGTAGTGAGAGTCAAAAGTAAAGACGATAAATTTGTCAAGATATTTTCAAAAGTTAGGCCTATTTGGTCATCCCTAGGAATCATTAACAGTAGGTTTTCTTTCATACTACACTTTTGTTTTGCACACCACAAACTAGTACTAATAATATCTTTAAAAGCATTCAGTCCGATGTGATCCACATATTTAGCAATTTACACGCGTGAGGATTTTTGCGTGAATATTTCTTAAGTCGATGAAAACATCGATGTTAATTTTAAACAACAATTTGTTCATAAAGCACTCGAAACGTAGATGAATAGGCTTAATAACTATATCCCTAAATTTCCGTTCGGGTGCAAAATGTAAATGATGCCAATAAAGTCAATTAAATTATAGCACCAGAAATTTCGCACCAGGGCCTACTGTCAAAACTTGAACGCAGTAAATGGACTTACCAGAACATCGGCGAACAATGTTTCATACGAGATATCACTTCAATTTTGGTTGCGTCCAAACACTTTGCACTTCTACAAAATATAGATATATTTATTCACTTAACATTTCTAATGTATTTATTAAGCGCTACTATCTAATGACCAAGCATCAGTCTATGGCGTTGAGTAACTGCGAACGAGGAACTAGGGTTTATACATTCCTTATAGTCATTGTTGTTCCTGTTTTAGTAGGTTTTTTGGCTTACAGTTTAAGTCTGACATTGGTACTTGCTTCCTGGTCAAACTACGCTGCACTATATAGGCCTAATAAAAAGCGGCTGACGCAGAGCAACAACGCTTCAAACACGGCTTCTGTTTCAAGTTGCGTGCAGTTAGCTGAATCAATGATAACCACAAAAGAACATTATTCTTTGTTTAAACTGTCATAAAGCTTCCACTAATTAAGGAATGTAAATTAACCAGATTTCTGTTTCTGGCAACAACTGTTGACTGTTTATGAAAGGGATTCACAGACTGAGGTTGAAGCTTCGACAATATCTTTGGTTGAACTCTAAATGCATGAAATTTCATCGTTTGTCTGGATAGATCAGTGTTTTCCAATCTTTTTTGGCTACGGAACCTTTTTGACTTAAAAATTTTGGACGGAGCCCCGACATAAACACAACATATTCTGGTACAATATTTTCAAACAGTGATCGAGGTAGGCCTATGTACAGTTTTAATCGATAAAAATTGGATTAGAAACTGTTCCACGGAACCCTTGTCTAGACCTCTGAGTCTGATTTATAATGTAACAACACATTGAAACAACACTTATCCAGTTGCTTCACGGAACCCTTGTCTTCTCCTCACGGAACCCTAGGGTTCCGCGGAACCCACTTTGGGAAACACTGGGATAGGTTGTAGCCTAGTTTGTTGAATTTTGATATTTAGAAGTTATGTGCTCATGATCTTTCAGTCTGAACTGCTGGAGCATAATTCTATTTGTCATGCAGTTTTCAATAACGTTTTCTAGCTCTTTAGGTCAGAGGTCAGAGTATAAAACTTACAGGAATATAGGCCAGAGGTCAGAGTGCAGGAATATAGGCCTAGGGTTGTCATGAAGTTTGCGATCTCTTCCTTTTTACTCCTAATCTGTTCTGCCAGTGCACTAACACACCAGAGGTAGTTTGAATCCGTACCCTTCATACTTTCTCGAACGTTTGTGCTACAAAGAGGTACGTTGAGATCAGTCGACCGTACTTGGCATTTTTTCTGGAAAACGTCAATTCTGCAGCAGCTCCGGCTGATATGGGTATTGACAACAGGTAAGAGGGAGAGTCTGGAGAGACAAACGCCGTCTGTTACTGTGACATCCCATATGAAGTTGGGATCATAGTGAAACGAAAATGGACAGAAATCTGGAAAAAATTTCTGCCATGGCGGGGAACCCAGGCCCGGTTCGTCCGTTTTGGAAACTGGGCAGCCGCCCAGGGCCGCCGATTTTTAGGGGCCAGGTGTAACCGCGAATTCCTAAAAAAAGTCATGACATTCATTTGTGAGGCGAATTCTTTAAAAAAGGTCATCAACTTTTTTGTGCTTAGGGCCGCCGATTTGCCCAGGGCCGCCAAAATTAATGTCTTGAGCCGGGACTTCCCCGACCTCTCGGTTGACAGCATGACCACCGATATCAGACGACAAACAAAAATAGATTTCCTTACCGCTAGATGGCTGCGCTAAACTGTTAAGACGACATTGATTACAACATTGTTTCTAAATTAATAATTGTCGAATAATATTCGACTCAAAAAAAATATAATAGTTATGTGACACTCAATGTATACGATAAAATCCCAGCCGGTTTATTGTTTTAAATAACCAAAATTTATACAAAGAAAAGGTGTCTGATGAATGTTGCGTCTCAAGTCGTGCTTCTCAGCCCCGAAAAATTTCAAGGGCTAATTTAAACTAAGTGTAGGGGGAAACGTTACCAATGAGTCATTTGTCAAGTCAGAGCGGTTTTCAACTTTTCTTATTCCACTAAAGATCGGTTAAATTGCTATGACTTAGTTCGAAAGTAGGTTTACCAATAGTTTCAGCCGAGTTCCCTAGATGGCGAAAGTGAGCAATAATTCTCCCATTAAATAGGCCTATGTCCACCCATAGATCTACTAATTTGCCCATACATACACACAGCCCTCCTTTCTCCGTCAGATATATTTATGGTCCAACAACTATTGAACTTGCTCCTCTCCCGTCCTAGCACTTCTCCGCCCTTCCGTCACCTCATCACTAAAATTTGCAAATCGCTCAATAGCCACAGCTATTCCACCTCTCTTGAACAGACTCTCTCCAGAATTACCCCAAATGTCTTACCCATCCTACGAGCTCATCAAAACCTCACCTCTTGCTATCTCTCTATATACAATCTACAGGTCTTTCATTGAAAACTGAAAACACTGCTCTTTCACGAATCCTATCCTGCGTCTTCCTCTTACCTCTACCTCGAACCTCCCTCGTCGCTTCAATTCTAAACACCATCCGCCTTTGCCGTCTGACTGCTTCCCTGTCTGACCATTTAGAATTTTAGATCATAGGCTTAGACTCTGGGGGCAGCCGGGGCACGTGCCCACCCACAAATAATTGAGATGGACTGTACACCCAATGCAACAAGTGTAGTATGAGTAACCAAATTCCCCATATTTTGGACAAGTTTACGCCAGTGCTTTAGATATTGACCTGGAACTGATTTTAACCCCTCGGTCTATCGATTTTGTTTTGACTGAGCGCCTGTCAAACGTCTGAATAAGTTGGTTTTCACGACTTGGCTCTTTTGGGCGCTGCAGAAAACCCGAAATTAAGATTATGATTAGACTATTAGGCCTATTGAACCCCTTGTTTTGTACACAAGACGCGATAGGCCTAGGACTATCCCCTTAGCGTTAGAGGGCTGCGCTAAAACTAGTCAGACGACGTGAATTACGGAGTTTCCGGTCCGTGTATTGTAGCTCTTTAAGTAATTGTTTATGAATGAATAATTGTCGAATAATATTCGACTCTAAAAAGATTTCAATGTATAAGACTATCCAATACTCAATGTAGACGATAAAATGCCATACTCCAAATAATCCAAATTTATGCAAAGAAAAGGTGTCTAATAATGTCGCGTCTCAAGCCGCGCTTCCCAGAGCCGAAAAATCTCGAGCACTATTTAAGGCTAAATGTAGGGGAAAGGTTACTAATGAACCCTGTGTCAAGTCAGAGCGGTTTCAACGTTTCTTATTTGACTAAAAATCGGTTAAATTGTTAGGATGTTCGTAACTACAGAATGGAGTGTTGGCTGTGTTGCCTTTATCTTTGAACGTAGGCGTATCAGTAGTTGCAGCCGAGTTCCCTAGATGGCGAAAGTGCTTAATAATTGTTTCCATTAAATATTTTCTACCCTTAATAATTTTTCTAGATTGCAATTATGAGAGATTTGTCTGATCTCAAATGGCTAGTCTTGGTTGATGTCTTGCTTGATGAGAGTTTAGTTAATAAAAAATAATAATTATATGAACCATCAGAAAGGATGCCATCAGAACGTTGTGGCTTTGAGCAAACCATCGACGTAGGCCCTATACCTAATATAGGCCTACGTCGATGGAGAACACAGGCCTGCTTACTTACAATTGGCAGACTATGCAAACGAGCCATCTAAATTTAACGGTCACGGACTTCCCACCGTTTCCTCTGCGTTTATTTTAACGACGAGTAGAGCAAGGGCAGGCTTGATTGGTGCAACTTGATATTAAGTTTTACATTCTTAAAGATAAACAGCACAGTTTTAGGCAATCACCTCACTGACCTTTTTGTCTTTCGGGGAAGGTTGAAACATGGTGCAGTTTAAAAAAACTGTCAAATTCATACGTATAATCTTTGTCGTCGAATTTAATTCGACAAATTAGAAAAACAGAATTTTCGATATTTTGTATTTCCATCGATTACGAACGCGATGCAAAAAATTTGCTTTTGTGGCGCATGGTGACCTATATCGAACTATGCGATTTAACAAACAAGACAGAATCATTCATTTCATAATTAGAGTTAGCCATCTAAATTGTCTTAGTCATCAGTGTAAGAAGCAAAATTCGTTTACTTCCATATCGGAAATTCTGTTTTTCTAATTTGTCGAATTAGCCTAAATTCGACGACAAAGATTATAACGTATGAATTTGGAGAAATATAAATGAACGAGAGTTAATTAATTGTAATAAGAAAGTAAAGCTACGGCATATAAAAGGGTGTGTAAAGCCAATCGCATGTATAAGGGCTTAAAATTGTCTGCAAAGTCGGATAGTAGAGTAGAAATCAGTGAGCGGAATAAAATATAATAAGTCTAACATCTGTGAGGAACCCGTCGAATATGAAACAGCGCTTCTGAATAAGCTCGTGCAGCTGCGCTTAGCTTTAGAGTAGCGGTTTTGGAGATTACGATTACCACGTCGTTTGTTAAACTTTGTAAGACTTGAGATTTTCACGAAAGTGAAAATATGTGGGCCTAAGCCTGTCCCTTTGTTGTCCAGTTGAACCAAATAATAGAGCTCTTATAGCCTTAAGCTACTATTTTTTTCAATTGGCCCTATGTAGCATAGTCTGCACTCGAGTTCGTTTTTAAAAGTTGCAGGACCAAGACTGGACTGTCAATATGAACTGTCATGTAGGCCTAACAAAATGCAAGAATTTAAAAATGTTATCAAATAATTAATAATACAATTGCATTAGTAGGCCTACTTGCACAGTGTGAATGAGGCTTTGCTGTTGTTTTGGACAATTATTTTGAGTTCCGATTATAAACATAGGAGGATTTTAAAAAGACTCACGATTTGTAGGCCTACATTTAACCTACATCCAGTGCTTGAAAAGCTGCTGTGTGTGCCAGCGATTTCGACGATTTTAGCCCCTGTAGAACGCATTTTTACACATGGCGGAATTTTTGAGGACCAGCAGGGCACATAGGCCCCTATTGGTAAGAAAATTCTGAGCGAGTTGGTTTTTATAAAATTCAACAGGCATTTGGAATAACATTTCGCATGAAGGACTTTTGTAATACGAATTCGGAATTTTCTGCAGTCTGCATAATATAGGACCTATGTTATAGAGTCGTTTCGCTTGAATGAAATAAAAGACTCATGTTTTCATTAAAAATAGAAGTAGTTTGATTTGACAATTTGTTAGTCCTGATGTTCATTCAAAGTCTTGGTCTTGGTCTTGAGGTTCAAAGTCTTGGTCTTGGTCTTGAGGTTCAAAGTCTTGGTCTTGAGGTTCAAAGTCTTGGTCTTGAGGTTCAAAGTCTTGGTCTTGGTCTTGAGGTTCAAAGTCTTGGTCTTGGTCTTGAGGTTCAAAGTCTTGGTCTTGAGGTTTGACAAGACTGAGCAGAACCAGCAACACGTGAAATACATCTGATACAATATAGCTGGTTTCCAGTCCCTGAGTTGGCGACTTCAATTCGTAGGCCCCTTATCATTTCGTTACGCACGCCACCATCTAGTCTCTAATCTCTAACGAGCTGTTCTGTTGAGATTTGCAAGTAATTCGACAGATTATCATTCAACAAATTATGCAACGAATTATTCGACAAATTGGCCTACTATTCTGTGGGTCTGCGCTTAGCTCTATAGAGGCCTAATTAAGGCTTTAGCGCAGTGCTTCCCAACCTGTGTGCCGCGGCACACAAGTGTGCCGCGAGCGCGGTCGAAGTGTGCCGTGGCCAAATGTCGGAAATCAGAAGTTTTAAATGACAGTAATATTACTCAATCATAAAATGCACTATTCCATGGTGATAAATTATTGCAGTCAAGTATAATTTCTCACCAGACTGATTTAGCTGTATGCGAATCTGCGTTGACCACCGTGTGTTGCATTTACTAACTATTCGATGAACTAACTTACTTATTTACTCTGTCTATGACATCATCGTTAGTAAGCTTCATGATTACGCATCTTTGAGTCATCGTATTTTAAAATTGAATTTCTATGTTTCCTCGCGCAGCTGAAGTTGATCCAGGTGCAGTTGTGTTAAGTGGCATTGCTATTGAGCTTTTATCAGATTTGGTAGATAAGTTACAATATTATTTTCAAAGTTTAAATGTCTCTAATAATGACTGGTCAGAAACCCATTTTATCACCAACTACAGAGTGCGGAAAAGAAACAGCTGATCCAACAGAACACTGCGACCTAAGTTCGCAGAAATTAGTTTAACAAACTTCTGGATTATGATAGAGAAGGAACAGGCCTACGCCTTGTTAGGTGCAAAAGCTGTCGGCACACTGCTGCCCTTCTGCACTACTTACGCCTACCTGTGTGAAAAGGGCATTTTCAGGAATTACACAAATCAAAACAAAACAGAGTTTGCTTACAGCCAGTTGAAAACGACTTATTTGAAAACGAGTGTGCTTGTCAACCGCCGTTCAAGCTCGTATCGATACAATTTCACATTCTTTTGCAAAGTCAACCATCCCATTAGCTATGGTTTTTCATTCTGGTTTATAGTCTGCTTTTAATTAATTTCTCCCGGTTATACTGGTTTTTAAAAGAACGGTTGACAATTCCTGATTTTCAGTACTGACGTCGAGATATTTGGGGACGCGGTGGTGCAGTGGTGTAGGTGGGTGCTTTATATTTATTTTTTCTATGCAAATGTTTTCTATGGAAAAGCGTCATTCTGCCGCCCCCCCAATTTTGTTGCCCCTCCTTAAAGATTTTTCCGCCCCTCTAAACAAATTTCGGCGGACGCCCATCAATGTGCCGCCTGGTGAATGGTTCTTGAAAAGTGTGCCGTGGTTGAAAAAAAGTTGGGAAGCACTGCTTTAGCGAATTGATTTTACGATTACGACATTCGACGACGCATTCGACAAATTATTCAACAAATGTTTCGACTGAACGAAAGTATCGATTATCATTATACATCTCAGCAAGAGGAAGAGCAGCCTCCTTAAGTTAAGCTAACCTGAAAGGCACCCATGAGTATGAACTGTTTGCGACTTCATTTTCTCGGCCTCGGCTTTGGAGGGCGGGTGGCCAGTATTCGTCGTATCATCTTCCCACCGCTAGTGTACGGTCAGTGTACGCATTATGGCTGAGTTGGCTAGGGGCCAGAAACTGAGCACGCACACGAAACAAAACAGACTTACAGTAACTGTGCAATTAGCTGTAGTCTGTAGTGACATTACTTATCATCAGAAACTTCGGTATTTGAGGGTGACTGAAGTTGAACCAGCTTCTAAGACATGCATGACAGTCTCTGCATGACATATGCTTAATGTTATGCTGCACAAACAAAATTCCTTTGACAGATTCAACAAGCAACTTATTTCTATCCTTCGTCCATTGGCATTGCATCAGAGAAAAAACTCGTTCAGTGTTCGAATAGTGTGATGTAGGGAATGCAAAACCGACGGTTTTTTACAAACCCGGGTTTTCGGTTTTGGCGCCAGTAAAAACCCGGGTACCCGGGTTTTTACCGGGTTTACCAAACTTTACATGATAAGTATTATTGAACTATGTTTTGCGATAAGAACAACGTCGTTGTATGCAGCTACAGAGTCCAAAGTTCTGCAGATGAAAAGGGTCATCTACGTCCTTGTGTTTGAGGAGGTTTATCTTTGAGGAGGTTTATCTTTTCATATGAAATGGGGGGCACGGTGTTGAAAGTGAGTGATGAAGAAAGGGACTTGGGAGTGATTATGCACAAGAGTGCAAAACCTTCAAGGCAATGTGCTGAAGCAGCAAAAAAGGCTAATTCAACTTTAGGTATGATAAAAAGGACAATAGTCACCAGAGACAAAGATATAATAATAAGGTTGTACAAATCACTGGTTAGGCCACAGTTGGAATACTGCATACAGGTATGGAATCCATACCTGAAACAGGACATGGAAAAACTGGAGAAAGTACAAAGAAGAGCTACGAAAATGATTTGGGGCTACAAGGATCTGAGCTATGAAGAAAGGTTGAAAAGGTGTGGACTAACAACATTGGAGAAAAGGAGGAGCAGAGGAGATCTGATTGAAGCTTATAAGATTATCACTGGAAAGGAAGCACTGCAGTGGGAGAGGTTCTTTGAATTAGCACCGAACAAGGCAACTCGGGGACACAGGTATAAATTATTTAAGAGGCCGAAGGGAACATTAGGGCAGAAATTCTTTAGTGCAAGAGTTGTAGACCTGTGGAATGGTTTGGACGATAATACTGTCTCAGTGGACACTATAACAGCTTTTAAGAAGAAGCTAGGAAAATTGGGCTATTAAGAGTTCGAGGTAAATTTGCAGTGGTTCTAACACAGACTACACGTCTTCTGAACCACTTAAAACCCTTGTTATGTTATGTTATGTTATGCTTGGGCGGCAGATGAATATGCATACATCGTGTTGAACCGCCGACAATTTTCAGTTTCGATTTACATAACTGGCGCTGAGCCGTCTGTTCCACAGAATCGCGAACGATAAAGTGTTCCCAAACACCGCGCTTTAAACTTGCTGATTTAAGCATTGCTTTTTAAGTCACTAAATTTATATAAGAACAGTTTACCGCTACCATGCGAACTGGATAATAATAATAATAATAATAATAATAATAATAATAATAATAATAATAATAATAATAATAATAATAATAATAATAATAATAATAATAATAATAATACGATTTATATAGCGCCGTAGCGCAGCCGAGGCCGAAGAAAAGGACGCTGTAGATGGCGACGCCGGAGGGTGGTGCACCATAGAAACTCGGACTTCGTTGGATTTAGTTTGAAACGGTTAGACGCCATCCACACTTAAATGCGTTCAGACAGGTAATGTCACGAGTTAACAAACTCAACACTCGGCCTTGTCACTCGTTGTGTGAAATGTGAAGCCTCACTCATATAACGTCACGAATAAACAATTGGAACGAGCCGATAAATAAGTAAGTAGAAATAGTATTACGTAATACCAAGTGCAGTACTAACGTTATATTTCCATTACTCTGCATTTGTGAGTTTCACGGCGTGAACGACGATGAAAGTGACGCTTTTCAATCACGCCAAACCCGGGTTTCAACCGCGGTTTACGATGACGAAGACAGGTTTGGCAGATGTCCGTCCCTCACTTTGGCTGTGGGGTCCCCATACTTGCGTTCGATGCAGAGGACAAGACTGCACGTGCGGGTCCATCCTGTCACAAAGGGGACATTACTTCCGTCCGGTCTCAAGAGCGGAAGCTGTCTTCGTCTAGGGTGGAAGAGTGGAAGCTGTTGTGGCTTATGTGGTGCTCAAAGTTTGTATTACGCTCAAACATAATTGTTTCACCTGCAGGCCTCCTTGTTGTTGTTAATCTTTCGAGTTTCGCTGCATTTGTAGTAAGCTTATATTAATGATAGTGATATGCATCCGAAATAGGCTACATTTATATTGTTAGGCTACATTTTAATATAATAAAATAGTAATGAAAATTTAATGTCATTGTTGAAACCCGGGTTTCAATCGCGGTTAAACTCGGGTTTTCGGGTTCCGAAAAATCCCGGGTTACCCGGGTACCCGGGTAGCAAAACCCGGGTTTGCATTCCCTAGTGTGATGGAATGGCAAAGACAAATTCGGCAATTATCAGAAGTTCTGAAAAACATTCCTCATTCTTGCAGCGGCAGAGCTGCTGAAATACTTAACCACTTTTCTTGTGCCAATTACTTTCCATATGGGCCTTCATATCCGGTGCACCCTTATCTGCAACTGAAATACAAGTTCCACCGCCGCATGTTACACATTCAGCTTCCCAGTCAGATCGACCTGCACAAAATCCTGCGTATTTGGCTTTCACTGCTTCTGCAAATGAACACTTTCGTTTCGGCATTTCTAAAAGCTAATGTTAGTATTTTACAGTATTTTTTTTAGTCTTTTAGCGCTTACCATGAAAGAAATAAGCTAAACTTCAAAATGAAAAAGGCAACAATACGAAAATGGCTTCCGCTCATCCGCTGGTTTTTACCATTGATATGTATTAAAAGTTACTATTTTTAATACATATCAATGGTTTTTACCATAGACTCAATGATATAGTGCTTATAAAATTATAAATGTTGGCGCGTTTCTGGTTACGTCGCTATTCTTGGCTACAAGTAAGTCAGTAAGAAAGTATGGGTCCACCGTCCAGGGTTCCACGTCAGAATTGTATAGTGGAAAACCCGGACAAACGCCCAACTTCTGGAAAACCGCCCGGACAGGGGCCTAAAAAGAGGACATGTCCTTGGAAACCCGGACGTACAGTGTTTAATCTAGTCGTCTTTGGGGGGAATGCCCCCCCAGGATTGATGTTTCCCCCAGAGGCCAGCAATATTACAATGTAGAGACCTTTAGGGCAGGATAATTCCCCCCAGGATACATGTGGATACATGGTTTCCCCCCTCCCCAGAGAGATGATTTCCTAAAAAAAGGTCATGGACTTTTTTTGAGAGAGTAATTGCTGTACAAAAAGTTAGAAAATCTGGTGAAGGACTAAAAAAAAAGTCATCAACTTTTTTTGAAGATGAAATTAGGAAAAGTCTGAAACTTTTTCAAGATGGATGGATGAAATTTTTTCAAGAAAAAATCTTGTGTAAATTTGTTGGTCCCCCAGAAACCTTGTTTCCCCTCCCAGAAGAGGGGGACTAGATTAAACACTGCCGGACGTATGGTAACCCTATCTGCAAGTAGATATGGCACTAAGTAGTCGCTGTTTAAGGACACTTTTTATGTAATAACAAAGATGATTAGCGTGCCCTCCTGCTTTCTCCAGGCTTAGGACTGGCACTTCAGAGTAGGAACAGTGACGAAGTTAACATGACACTAAATAGGGGGCCTACTCGGCCATTTTATGCGCAGAGATATCTGTAGTAACTGTTCTAGATGATAAATTTCTGAATAGTTTGCAGATTTGTCAGGCGCATCATCTTTTGTCACGGAAGCGTCGTAAATTTTTTTATAAAAATATTCAGGTCTGACCTTATGTATTAGAAGTATTAGCAAGACGGATAGGCCAACGTTACTTTAAGCGGCAGAATTGCAGAAGAGCTCGCTGTTCCAGTTTCGCTTAGCTTTATAAAACTCTTTTCAATTTAGCGAAATTCTTCCTTAAGTCTTTGCTTTAGTGTTAATGCTTTCCAGCAGTTTCGGACTGCTTTCAAAAAAAACTTTCATCAATAGGTCGACACGAACGATCAGACCTGTTATTTGATGTCTTTACTTTCAGTCACGCGCTCAACCGCAGGTCTCAAATAAAATAGTACTCTTCTAAATAAAGGTATCGAAATCATTGCCAGTTTTTTTTACCGATATCCGGTATTCTCTTCACTCGCAAAGTATGTTTTATAAAGTTCTTACTGCGAGGGAGGAGTCTGCAAACTTTGTTGAGTTAATTAGTTTACTTGAGAGTAGAGTAATAATAATCATTAATAGCGTTTTGATTACGAAGACGGAGATAGTGTCGCCATCTGGCGAGTATTGAGATAAGCAAAATCACGATTAAATAGGCCTATAATTATGATTCTTTACAAAATCTCTTAACTGCATCCATTAACCATTATTAATTAAATAAATAACGTTTAAAGACATATGCTACGTGATTAATTAAAATAACGAATGGTTTTCGCGTCACTCCTCATCGCCAAATCCATTTAACCGATTAAGAGCAAGCGCAAGAAGAAGAAAAAGAACACCAGTTTCATAAGCTAACGCCGAGACGCAGCTATGGGTAAGAAGTATTAACGACTTCATTTTCTTAACCTTGGCACATGAGGACGGGTGGCCAGGCCTTTCCCTTATCGTATGATCGTCCCTCTGACAGTGTGCGATCAATGTACTCGTTAAGCATTGGCGGCGATCTTGTTTGACAGATGGGGGACACGGGACACGTTTGAACTGATCTGTTCAAAAAAGAGGTGAATAAAGTTTCTCGCGCTCATGCGCGACAAAAATGTGTTGACCCTTTTTGGAGTGTCTTCAAAATTTGCGGGGCAACTGTATAGTGTCCCCCCCGTTACAGGTGGGGTCTTGTCCCCCTCGTGGCAACATGCACAAAAACTATGAGAAGTCGAAAATGCGCAAATGAAATAAAATACGAAGCACCACTGGTTAAAGTTTGGAAGATTTTCTTACGAAAAAAACCAGGAAAATTTTACAAAATGCTGCAGACTATGATAGGGCCTACATGTAGGCCTACACTAGAGCCTAGAATTCGAGCATAAATATCTCGTAATCGTAAACTCCACATTTTTAAATCGCCACGCGAAAGCCAAGCGAAGGGCACCAACTTATTCAGGAGCGACACTACTTCGTTTTAAGCTCTGTGTAAGGCTGCAACACGCAGTGAATAGCCTACAATTATTTTATCAAACGAAAGGTAATAGCTGACGCAATTACATTTCCAATTTAAATATTTCGCGAACTTGTATTAGGCTATAAGTAGTTGGATTATTACCTCATCAATAAAATGAGCTACATACGGCAAAATAATTTCTGTCGATTTCAATGACATTTGTTGCAATAAGATGTCGTTAAACACTGGAAACTTTGGTCTAGTGGTTAGCGTGATGAACTGTCAATCGAGAGATCGGGGTTCAAATCCCCGCCAAGGCAGAAATTACTTCGGGATTTCTGCTCCACCTGCGCATCCTATAGAAAGCTCAGTTATAATGAGTACACTGTAGGACAATGCTGTCAGTGGCAATATCAGACAGCGAGGGAGACGACTGGCCAAGCGTCCTCATACGCCGAGGCTAAGAAAGTGAAGTCGCTAACACTCTATGCTCACGGCTGCCTGAGCCTCCGGTACGGGTCAAGAATTTGGCCCTGCTCCAAACTTCACCAAATTTAACCTGCTTGTAGCTGACACGAAAAGGAGTCAAACGCGCCTATGCCCGATCGGAGGAATTGATTCTACGATTTTATACAGATTTTTTAATATTCTACCTCACGCATTGGAAAATGATCGACCGATCGTGTGTTTACACATAATATTATAGCGGAAGTCATTAGGCGAGGACCATGCGCCACCCGCTATCAACTTTTATAACGCACGATGGTCGCTGTATTACTTATATTTAACTTTTATGGCGCAACTATTTATATTTAACTTTAATAGCGTATGTCATGCTTCATGATAACATGTTACATGAATTATATTAGGCCTACTGTACCGACGTCGTCCTCGTTGAGATTAAGATCCGAACGCTCCCCTTCATCTTTTCCTGGAGGATTGCAATCCCTTGACTATGCTTGATGAAGTTGAGTTTTGTTTGTGTAAGAAGTGGATAATGTCCTGAGTTGTACAGTTTGGCTAAACTTATTTGCATTAGGCCTACAACCTACACTTCTGTTGACAGATTGCAACCTCTCCTGTGATAGTTTTACTCTAGGCCTACATATGATATTTCACCGTATCTAAATCCAGAGTCACTTTACAATAGAGCATCACAGAGTTTATTATTATTTCAGTTTATCATAGTTACATACATAAAGTTCAGTGCGGTGCACCAGCTAATTCACGAGAAATGCATCAAGTCGATTTGTCCATAGATGTCCTGTGGAAATAGTCCTGTTAACAGAGAGGCAGAGGCTAAGGTGGGCAGCACCTTATCACAATTCCTATGCTGCTATGCATTCAGAAAGTGTTCAAAGTACCTCTGTTTTCAATAAGCTATGACATTCTAGTTTAACGAAAACGTCGATACACCGGAACCCATCACATCAAATATTGTTAAATGTTACAACAACATTGAGGACTTCATTAGAATTAACAATATTATTTTTAACGTTAATTTCAGCTTAAATCTATAATTCAAGAGCTCGGATTCAAAATGGCGTCACCCCAAAAACTAGTCAACACTTAGCAATGCGAGTCGACGTACTGTGTAATTATTTATACTGTGGTAATACAGCGACCATCTTGTCATTGCGCTATAAAAGTTGATAGCGGGTGGCGCATGGTCCTCGCCTAATGACTTCCGTTATAATATTATGTGTAAACACACGATCGGTCGATCATTTTCCAATGCGTGAGGTAGAATATTAAAAAATCTGTATAAAATCGTAGAATCAATTCCCCGATCGGGCATAGGCGCGTTTGACTCCTTTTCGTGCCAGCTACAAGCAGGCTAAATTTGGTGAAGTTTGGAGCAGGGCCAAATTCTTGACCCGTACCGAGCCTCCCTCTCATGCTGGCTTTAGGCCTATTCGTTGTTTCTTTCGCAAGTTGTCGAAATTTATCCGACTCCAAAAATCCGATTCGACGATTTTTGTCGTGGTCTACGCGGGTGCATGCACTGAGCCGTAGCCTCTGCGTCTACTTTAAATGAAACGTTACACAAAAGAAACGGTGTTTCAATTATCCAATCAAAACACAGTTTTCAGTTAATCTCAACAAAAAAGTAGTCTTGTTTCGAAAAAGTTCGAATTTATATTTGTTTAGTCACAAAATATCAGGATGGGTGTTAATCATGCGCGCGTTAAAAATGTTTGCAATACCGGGTAATAATAAAAATAATCATCCCACTTGCCGCCTAATCTTTCCACCAACAGCGTTCGCTACTCTACTCAGCACATTGCGTTCGATGGATGGCGCTAGCTGTATCACAACAAATGTAAGTAAATAGGCCTAGAGTTCATTTGCATCTGTCAAGCGTAGTAGAATAAAGTTAATTTTTTCGAAACCGGAACAAATTGTAACAAAGCACAGTTTTATGATAGAAGTGTGGAAAGGTAACGTTGTCTTGTTTCTGACAAATATATACAGGAATGATAACGTGTGCAAGAAATAAGCGATGATGATGATGACGACGACGACGATGATGACGATGATGATGCTGTTGTTGCTGCTCCTGCTGATGATGATGATGATGACGACGATGACGAAGATTAGGCCTATAGTAATAATTAACAACAACAACAATAATAATAATACTATCACAGAGTAGGTTTATCGTGATAATACTTTGATAGCAAACTATTGGTAGGCCCTACATTTAGTTAGCTGCTGTTTAACGACGCCTTATCATAACAAAGATTTTAACGTCGCCCTTCTCTTTTCCCGAGGCTTGGGGCGGAGTTCAATTAGGCCTATGTTTCAGAAGATTTCTTTTTTTAAATTGTTGAGATTAATTCGATTAAAAAAAATCTCCAATTCATCGTTCTTCTACCTTTATTTCCACCGTTAGCTTGTGATTTTGAATAAAATTTCATATAAAAGAAACGGCGTCGAAAATTACCTCAGCAAAACACAGTTGTAGGCTACCTTAAATTCAACAATAAAGGCCATGGTATCCTGAGCAATGGAAATATTTTCTAATTTATTTTCATAGCCTTGGAATAGCAGAGAGCCAGAGAACGTCGGCCAATCGTCTCGCTTCTTCTAGATCTACCCATTAAAAGTGTTCGTCACTTTACTCAGCACATTTTGTTCGATAGGTGGAACAATTATATGCACCTTTTTTATGCGCACTAGTTTTCTTCGGTCTTTTTCTCCTTTTCTTCTAAGCTTACTCTGTTGTTTTCAATTTCCTGGGACGTTCTTATTGGAAGTAGCCTTCTGTCCAGTCTGGATCTCAAGCTAGGGCCCTAATCTCCAGATTTTTCATACAATAAATTCTCAATAGACCTAATATTTATTGATACGATAAAATATTAGGCCTAAGCCCTACTACTTAAATTCGGTAGGCATACTTTAGTTGCACTACATGCAAGATTCGAAGGGAAAAGACACAAAGGCAGACCAAGACTACGCTGGATAGATAATATAACTGAGGACGTATCATCACTTGGACTAACATTAAGGGGGGGGAGGAATAGACTTGACAAATGACCGAGGACAATGTAGATCATTTATTCGTACCCATCGCCTCCAAATGGCTGGCGTCAGGAACTGATGATGATGATGATGATGATGATGATGATGATGATGATGATGATGATGATGATGATGATGATGATGATGATGATGATGATATTTTAGTTGTGAAAAAATAGTTTGGGGGCGCAAATTTAGCAGACGACCAAAGTACACGAACTTAGGTCAAATCTAACGTTAACACGAAATACTTGAAGAGTGGGTTGAACCCTCAACCCTCCTCGTAACTAACATACTGATTAAATCTTTGAATTGGCTTCCTGTTCAGCAAGTGATCTAGTTCAACTTGCAGTATATATGCTGTCTACAGCATTGAACTGTAACCATTGAACTGTAACCATTTAACAGTGACTATCCGAGTTGCCTTCTGATAGCTTGTAGACCTAATAGTAATAAATGAAAATTGATTGAGCTGTTACATTTGATTGAACCAGGGGCATCTATCCCCCCCTAAGTCATTGGAGCAACTTCCTCTTTCCCCTCTTCTTCCCCTTCCCCTTCCCCCCTAAAATGGTGGCACACACACTCACAGATCCCCCTATTTTTTGGATGGAGCATTTGCTCCGAGGTTTCTCTGGTGTAGACGCCCCTGGATTGAACTGTAACATTGAACTGCTGCCCGCCTGTGTCTCAACGCTACGAGAACTTTTGTTGCCCACGGCCTGCATGGCCAACCTCCCCAAGATGTTGTGGGACTACTACCTGTCACGACTGATTTATGTTTGGTGCGGGACAAGTGACTAAAATTAGTTGAAAGCCCTGATGCCCCGCTTGATCCATTATCATTAGGCCTACTTTAAGGCTGGCGGCGCCCCTGTCAAATCATATCCACACAAAGATTAGGCATCGCATCGATATTTTTGACAATTTCCCTGTGTAATTTTGTTTTACCATTATAGTATGTATAAATAATATCTTATGATATCATGTGCATGTGTTATTCTGTACTTTTATGAATTAATCTTTGTCGTTTTCCGTGTATGACTACGAGTGGCATACAGCGGACGGGTTTGGATGGGAGGAGACGGTAAAGGTGTGCGTCCAATTTTTGTTAGGCTGGCGGCGCCCCTGTCGTTAAACACTGGAAACTTTGATTTTCATCAATTAAAACGGGGTGCGTGATGGTTTAGTTGTTAGCGTGATGAACTGTCAATCGAGAGATGGGGTTCAAATCCCCGCCAGGGCAGTAAATTGCTTCGTGATTTCTGCTCCACCTGCGCATCCTACAGAAAGCTGTTATAACGAGTAGGCCCGACACTGGATGTACGCTGTCGTTGTCAAGATGAGATAGCGAGGAAGAGTGGAAGACGACTGGTCATGTTACGCCGAGGCTAAGAAAATCAAGTCGCTAACACTTTATACCCACGGCTGACTTCGCCTCCCCTTCATGCTAGCTTCTTTGGGTGTTGTCGAAATTTATTCGACTCCAAAAATCAGATTCTAGGATTTTATACGCTGAGCCATAGCATTTGCTTTTACTTTAAATAAAACTTTAGAAACGAAAGAAACGGTGTTCCAATTATCTAAACAAAACACAGTTTTCACTTAATCTCAACAAAAAAGACGTAGTCTTGTTTCGAAAAAGTTCGAATTTATTTTTTGGCCGCAAAATATCATGACGGGTGTAAATCATCCTACTTTCCGCCTAATCTTCCCACCAACAGCGTTCGCAATTCTACTCAAAACACGGTGCGTTCGATAGATGGCAGTAGCTGTATCATGACAGAAAGTAAGCAAGTAGCTTTTATTTGCATCTGTCAAGCGCACATGCATTACATTGTATAGAAACTTGCGCATATTCTGAGATAAGCTACAATAGATGATTAGTCTTGCCCTTTTCTTTATCCAGGCTTGAGACTGGTACTACTCTGAAATGGTTAAAAATTAATTTAATCAGCCTACAATTAGGCCTATGGAACAGCTTTTCAGTTTTTATTTGCAAATTGTGCAAATTTATTCGATTTCAGAAATCCACACTTCCAGTTTTCAGTATTCAGTTTTCATTAACGCCTAGGCCTACGTTTGATTTTTAGATGCAACCTTAAATAAAACAGGGTTTCAAAACAAACAAAACACAGTTTTACCTTAACGTCAACAGCATATGGATCACTTTCAGATGGCGTTTCAGACAAAAATAGGAATGATAACGTGCGCATGAAATGAGCGATAATGATGATGATGATCATGATGATCATGATGATGATCATGATGATGATAGGCCTAATGACGACGGTGATGACAATGCTGCTGATGATGATGATGACGACGATTATCATAGTGATAATTATAATAATAATAATAATAATAATAATAATAATAATAATAATAATAATAATAATAATAATAATAATAATAATAATAATAATACTTTGAAAACAAACTATTGGTAGGCCCTACAATAAATAAGGCCTAGAGTTATAGTTGGTGATTAACTACGTCTATCATAGCTAAGATGATTAGCGTCGCCCTTCTCCTTTCTCCAGTCTTGGGACTGGCGCTGTCAGAGTACGAACAGACGCGGAGATCATTAATGTTTCAGAAGATTTATTGTTTTAATTTTGTCGAGATTCATTCCATTTAAAAAATATCCAATTCATCGTTCTTGTACTTTCATTTTATGTTGTTGTTGTTGTTGTTTATTGGAATTTCGGTGTTTAGGATGAGTCCCTTGCCCATTGTTCAATATACACAAGTTATATTGCTCAATGACAGTGTGATTCTCCTTACAGATTTTATTTTAGTAATAGTTAGTTATAGTTAATGGTTTTTCATTTTAGTTATAGTTACAGTTATAGTTAGTATTATTTTTTAGTTACAGTTATAGTTATAGTTACTGGACTTTTATTTTAGTTAATTTTAGTTAGTACTTAGTTACAAGTGGCCTCAATGGCGCTCCTCCTGGTCCATATATGGGGTCATCGATTAATTATGTCAGAAAATTTTAGGCAGTTTTTGTTCTCCTCCCCTTGTCAACAGCTGTCAAACATTCAAGGATCCCCTAACAAAATTATGTCAAAGAAGATTACCTCACCCTCAGAGAATTTCTATGGCTCTGACAAATGCAAAAAAGATGAAATTGCCAACAACAAAACGTTGTTATTCAGATTTTAATTTGATACATAGTGGCTACGTACAGTGCATGTGTAATGAGACTAATGACTGTCTGTCACAGATATTTAATGGATTTTTATCATTAAAAAAACAATCTCGTTTTCTTTTAAATGTGTATTCAATTTGATTTTATTATGAACATTTCTAATTTGAACATAATAACATTCATATAATATTCATTTTAACATAGAAAATTAAAATCAAAACAAGTTTCTCATTCTAATAGGCCTATTAACAACTGAAAGAAAAAATCATCTTTCCATCAAAAAGAAGCTCGGAATATTAGATTTTCGAAAAGAAACTATGATATTCAGAAAGAGAATATGCAGCACATTTTCTCATTTTTATCTCGGAACAATAAACAGGATAATTTAAAACGATTTAAATATCGCGTTTTATTAAATTCGCCATGTTTATCGATATTGCACTTTTCATTTCATTAACGAAAATAGCGATGAATTTTCGTTAGTGTTATTTTCGTTATAGTTATAGTAATAGTTAATGATATTTTTTAGTTACAGTTATAGTTATCGTTAACGAAATCATTTTTGGTTCGTTAACGAACATTTTCGTTATCGTTAACGTTAACGAGAATCACACTGCTCAATGAGGCCCTCTAGTGTCTTACCTCTTTGATCAGTTTTATTAGCTCGTAATGGTGGTGAATAGGCATTGAGATCGCCTACGACCTGTGAATTGGGCTTTGAAACCAGATCTTTATGAGCGTCAGCATTAAAAACGGTCCCAGGCGGAATAGGCCTATGCCTCATCTGTTTGGTGCGGGACAAGGTGAACAAAATTAGTTAAAAGCCCTGATGCGCCGCTTGATTCATTATCACTACTTTCCTGAGGATTCTTCGAAATTTCAGCAGTGTTGTTCAAACGCGGCTACCAGCCTGTTTTCTGTAGAGCTGGAGGATAAAGGGCAGGTATTACATGACTTGATCCCTCCCATGATTAAGGCTACAAATTATTCCGTCCGCCCTGGGCGGGCCAGGTCGCCAGGCCCATGACCGAATTATACTACTGGCTGATAGTTTGATGCGTAAAAGCGTCATCATTAGGATGCTAAATGACGTTTTTATGTGTATAGGCCTATGCCTTATCCTTAAACTCCATCAACTTCGCCTCAGTGGTTTTCGAATGATGCCAGTCCCAAGTCTGGATAAAGAATGAGGGTGACCCGGTGACGCTAATCATCTTTATTATAACACACATTGTTAAACAATAGGCCTAGCTAATCAACCAGCACTTTTAGCTTTCGGGCCGAAGATAAATCTTGGCGACATTCGAAGGAAAAGACAAATAATAGAATACAGGTTTTTTATTACGCAGCTCTTCAGCTAACGAAACAACGAAGAACTTAATCTAAAAAATGCTAAGTATGCAGTAATACTAGTAATAATACTGTAATATAGAAACATTATTGTAACTAATACTACTTTAATATCATATATGTTTATACTACTATTATATTGTTTTACTACTGTAATATAGTAATACCAATATAACATAGTAATACTAGTGTTGCCTAGAGTAGTATTACTCTAACATAATAATACCACTGTAGCGTAGTAATACCATCGTATTATAGCAATACTGTTGTAATATAGCAATACTAATGCGATATAATAAAACAATGGTAATATAGTAATGCAATTGTAATATAGTAATACTACTAGTCTAGGGCTCTAAGTAACAGTAATAGTAATTAAGCCAAAGTAGTAAACGTATAGAATGACCTACGATTTTTGCAACTCTTCATAAAAAGTTAAAGTTCTTAACCCAACCTAAATTTTACTTTTGACAATCGTCGAACAGTATTCGACTGAAAAAATAGAAAAAAACTGTCATTTAAAAAGTTTTTTGTAAGGTAATAGTTTTTAGGTTGGAGGGTCTCATTTAAATATAGCCTGTTTATACGTAAAAAGGGTGTCTAATGCAAATGGTATCGGGCTCGAAATATTGCTTTGATTTCAAACACCAGATACAACTATTCACACGCTAGATGGAAGCAGTAACTCGGTTATTATTATCTTGGTGCTTGTTTTAATTTACTGAATGCATATCAATTATGCCGCTGTTTTTCCTGACTTAGTCGTCAGTTGGCGCCGAATAAATTGCGGAATTAGGATTATTACAGCAGCGTATATTAGCGTTAGATCGAACTATTTTTATCCACCACTCATAATATAGGCTAGGTCTATTCCTTGAAAAAGAGACTATCCGTTCCAGGGCTTTGCAAGGCTCGCTTTTGTTCCAAGTCGAAACACAGTTAACTCCGTGTAATGCTTAAACTATGCGAGAAGTGAATGTTTGTAAGGAGTAGTAATCTTAATCGCTAACTCCAAATTTCTCAAGCGCTATAATACTGGAGCTGAACGCAAGGCACCAGCTCATTCACGAGTGTTGAGAGAACGGATTTGTAGGCCTAATAGTGGAAAATTAACATTGCAGGGCCTATATATAGACAATAATTCACACAAATGCATACAGTTTTAGCACATGCAAATTGCGTAAGTATTGAACTGTTGCGTAGACACTCAATGCTGACTCTTCACAACTACAAATATGCACATAAAAGGAAACTGAAGACGTCGACTATCACTGTCGAATTCGTGCACCACATTCTTCATAAATTCCTTTCTGTACTAGTTCATTTTACTATCTCTAAGACTCTAAGTCATTCATTCCTTTCTATGCCCTATTTCACAAGCGGTTAAAGACAAATCTATTCGATTGTGACATTGTTTAGTCAGGTCGGGAGCACCTCTGACAAGTTTCATTGAAGATGCTTTACGTATAATTTATATGAGCACTTACAATTACAATTACTCATTATACACAACCTACATAGTCCGTTATCGGTCCTATATATAGTTGCAACACGAAGAGGCAAATTTAAACAATTTAATTATGTCAAAGTCACATCCAAGATAGGGAAGAAGTTGAAGAGAGACAAGAAGGTCAAGGGTCTTGGATAGGAATGATAGATTAGATATTGGACGGTAGTTTTGGCAGAGGTTTGTGTCAAGATTAGGCTTCTTGCGTGAGCGAAAAACAATGTCCCGGTGTTGCGGGCGGGGATACAACCTAATAAAGAGATAAATGAAAAATTGGAGCAATATAGCCTAAAAAGACTAAAATGTCACTAACAGTGAACGGGGGAAGATGGTCTAGCAAGAATTTAAATTAACCAATGAGAGAACTGAACGAAGGTCCGAGTCTCATATATGCATGGGTCGGAAATAGTCGAAGACAGAAGACGTTCAGGCAAACGTCGGTGAAGGAGGAGCATCCGAGGTGGATCAGTCTTTTCCGTGAGCATAGCCAAGAAGTCATTTGCGGAGAAGGTAGGAATCTCTTAAGTGCGAGAAGGCCGGCCCAGGTTCTGAGATGAAAGACCACTGTCGCTTAGGATTCTTGTCATTGCATGAGATCAGCTTCTCCTAGTGAGCAGACTACTTGCGATCGTGCCCCCCCGTCGCGGGGTGGGGGGGGGGCACGAAACTGGGCAACCCAGGCCAACCGGTCGCTAGGATCCTTGGTCCGGTGAAGGCGTCATCCATGCAAGCAACGGGTGCGGCGACGCAGTTTATGACAGTCAATTGGCTGCCATAGCCTCTGACGTGGCCCTCCTCCTTTATCCAGGCTTAAGACTGGCGCTACAAGAGTTACCGAGTTATTAGCTCAACCCTCCTCCGCCCCATTTCCTCCACAACCTCTCCCCTCTCACCCTAATGTCATTGCATCTATCAGCATTGCGGTACTTATACATGAATACACCGCCGCTATTTGACGTAATTGTAACTTACTTGTAATTACGACAATTTATGTAGCTTTGTCAGTAGCAAAGCTAATTCTCGGATGCTTTACACTGTTGCTTGAACTTGCTTCAAACGAAACTAACACTGTGAACTTGTTAAGTCGCAAAACTTTTCAGCGCATAGCAAAAAAAGCGCGTGGTGACTGTCACCACCACCATTAAAAGTGGTGGTGACTTGATAAAACCGTCACAATAAAACGTCAAGGACATAACCTAAGGAACTGCTCTACCTTTTGTTGTTTTAAAGTTCGCAGGAAAAACCTGCTCCAGAAATTGATTTTAAATAAGCGATTAATCGCGAAGCTCTCGATAACGGAGTGAACATTTTCAATATTTATAATCGACTTTCCAGAAAGAAACGGGTATCTAATTTACTAAATCATTTTCATCATTGTATTCGGCAGATGGCAGCGTTAGACTAAACTTTGGAGAAAATCGTTAATATTTCGAATGCGAGCTCAACTTTCGTTTTTGCAGTGGAATGTAATGGAACGGAGTTAAACATTCGCCTGTGTGAACAATATCGCGATGGCGCTACACGCAGACTTAGGCCTCCGTGATGTTGAGGAGGCCTCATAGAGGAGCAATTGTTGCAATTGTGGGCCTAATTATATTTTTAATTGCAACTGTAATCTAACGTTTATAGTAATATATCTATTACAGAACCTATAGACTATAGTGTTCACTGATTATGATTTCGAATGAGAAAATTAAAAGCCACTCCGGTTAGCCCAAGGAGCTGCTCTTCTGCTCTTGTTGTTGGATGGTGTTTATTTCACTAATAGCCTTGGGGTGGTGATACCTGGGGAATACATTTAACTGTTTCCATTATGTTATTAAAAAATACAATGCTAACATTGCATCATAAACAATCTGTACATCGACCCATACAACTTAAACCATATTCATTTTGTTTCGAAAATCGCAGCAAAAATCTGCTACAAATATTATTCGTGTTAATTGACAAGCTCAGTGATTTGTTTAACAATCAGTTTAATGACTTCTCATGGCAATATTGGCCGCTGACGTCATTTCGAACATTGTACATTAGCAATTTTACAAACAGCATGCACATTTAAACAATACAGGTCGTTAACACGATTTCTCTTTAACCTGTTCCGGCAGCTAACATATTTGAGTCTCAGCTTCAAAATCTTATCAAAGCGTTTGGCATCAGTTCTCTCACAGATCAGACGTGCAGTGTACGCGGCAGATCCATCACTGATAATCTTCACCTAATCAGAAACATTGCGAACTACTGTCACATCGAGAACATTCCAGCAATATTAGCAATACCATTGTAATATAGTAATACCATTGAAACAGAGTAATGCTAGGCCCTATTGCAATATAGTGTTAGGCTACAACTGTGACATGCCAGCCTAGCTAAACAATTGGCGGAACTGCCCATACCAGACTCAATATACAATTTGGGAAATTGAATTTCTCAAACACGGGCAACATGAGACAAAATTTAATGGATTCACATCGCCCCTATTAAAAATAAATGCAAGTTTTGTACATGGATCGGGCACAGGGCCAGTACATTTGATTACAATAATCTCTAAACTGAAACCGGTTAACCAACCAAGGAAATAGAATGTTATAATGCGCCGATGACAGTTACTTGATGATTCCTGCATCAAATACCCACACAGTTATGGAAGAACTAAACCATGTGCGTAATTGGGCTGAGACGTGTAACTTACAATTAAACCAGAGTAAGACACAGGATATGTTAATAAGATCTAAAAGGGGTGGGGGTGTTCACGGGAAGATACCTGTCATACCAGGTATCTCTAGAGTGGAAGAAATGAGGGTGTTGGGTGTTACGATTACTGAAACACTTGCTCTTGTTAAACACAATGACCGCGTCTGTTGCAGGGCAAGGCAGTCCCTCTATGCACTACGGGTGCTTAGTAACAGTAGTCGTTAAACCGTTCAGCCTAGTCAAGGCCGTAGCTAGGGTGGTGTTTTTGGTGTTTAAACACCCCCCCCCCCCAATTAAATAATGTAGAAATGAAATACTGCATTTACTAACTACAAACCCCTTGATCAGTTAATTCGGGTGCTTGTCGGCTTGCTTAAGGACGAGATAACATCCCCCGAAACAGAAAACACCCCCGAAACAAAATCCTGGCTACGGCCCTGAGCCTAGTCTTCACTAAACTGTTAAAGTTCCTAAATCAGTCTAAATTTTTTTTTCATTGTTGTCGAATTGTATTCGACTGTAAAAATCAAAATGTAAAGCTGGAATTTTAAGACCATGTAATAATGGGTCTTAGCAGGGCCGGTTTAACCACTAGGCGAACTAGGCGGCCGCCTAGGGCGGCACAATTCTGGGGGGCGACAGAAAAGCTAGCCTGCATAAAGAAATATTTTTTAAACATTGCCACCGTTTGCCACCATTTGCTTTATCAATAAATGAATTACACGAAAATAAGAAACGTCAATATTTCTGTGGCTAGTGGTGACAGAATTAAGCTTCTCGAAGCTCCAGTTAAAACAACATAATTTTATTTACGAACCTCCATGCTGCAGGAGAGACTAAGTCTTGTTAGACTAGTTATCAACTGAACATGATATTGATGGAGACTGATGGAACTCGTTCTACATTTGCTAAAGATAAAGAAATTGAAATGACCTTATATGTTTGTATAGAGTATAGACTCATGGGCGTCCGCAGGGGGCGCGCTCCCTGGATTTTGCGCATATTTGCAGAGAAATTTTGATTTTTTGGTTTTTATGATTATTACAACACGATTTTCAAACTGAGTAGTGTACCGACCGTTAAAATACGATATACGCTCTACAAGTTGGACCTATGTCTTTGTTTAGGCATATCTTTGAAAATTTGACGTATAGGCCTAGAGTTCTCTCTGGGTAATATGGAGATTCATATTGTAAACCCCGAGGGTCAAATGCCTTCAGCCGTGTCGGACTGTCGGATAATTGGTATCGTATTCCCTTTACCACCGGCTCGTGTTGTTTTTAGCCGACCGCTGCGAGATAACAGGTTCGGACGGGGGACCGCGTAGTCAGAACGCTATATATATATGCATATATATATACACACATATATAATTATAATTTATATATATATATATGTAAATATAAATTGACACTGGCTGGAGCGACAGTTTCTGACTAAGTAATCAGCTTCTTCCCTTAGATGCCAGCTAATACACTTTCTGTCAGACTTTTTAAATATACCCCCTTCGGAAACAGTCCTAAGCCTGGATGAAGGAGGAATGCGAATCTATTGATCACTGTTGTCACACGGTTCGTTAAACTGAAACTTCTACTACTACGCTTTGTAGCCCAGTGCTTGCCCAGTGACTGTTAACTAAACCTGCAGTATAGTATAGTCCAGTGGTTCCCAAACTTCTCTGGGTCGCGACCCACTTGCGAATATCTTGGCAGTCTCAGTACCCACTGTGTAAAATTAAGCATTGTGTACTAAAATTTGCTTCGTAAATTGGATTCGAAATATGCGAATTTACGTACAGCGCTTAGAAATTTTAAAGTATTAAAAGGAAACTTAGGTAAAAACAGTTCACAATTTGTTGGAGTTCAGCTAGTTATAGCCCAATCATAGCCAAATGTTGTTGCTGCAAAAAAATTAATGTTTCTCGAATAAATTTGGCGACCCACTTGCAAGAACTTCGCGACCCACTTTTGGGTCGCGACCCACAGTTTGGGAAACTCTGGTATAGTCTATAGAAAGTATGCAGTACTGATAAAATTATAATGTAGAATAATATGGGTCGATTGGCTGCATTAACACGAACTTAGTAAAAGTTTAATTTGAACAACATATATAATTATGCACCATGGAAGGCGGGTCAAAACATGGATTCGTTCAACGACAAGTGACGACCGTTTATCAGGTCTCTGTATTATGAGTGTACATCGAAAAAAGTTTCGGACAACAAAGACGGATTCATAGATAGAGTAATAAATCAATTTGGACAAGAACCCAGACGATTGCAATTGTTATTTGAAGAATGAGGTCAGATTTCAGTCGTATAAAATTTAATTGTCATAATAGTTTTCGACAATGAATGTCTATGAATTTTTTCGCATGTTGGAATCCGCGCCAGAGGATCGAGAGGGAGCGAGCGTCGAAGATGCAGTGATCAGTTGCTTTCGACACCCTATTTAGTCCCCGTGACAACTATTTAAAAATTTGCCCCCCAGAAAAATTCCTGCGGACGCCCATGTATAGACTTAATCATACGTAGGTAGGACTAGGACTTAGTACACGTAGCCGTAGGAGTTCCAAAGTGTTCAAACGACAATAATGCACTGTCTCATTATTTAATATTTACGTTTTAAATTCCCATTAAACGTGCTGCAGCTAGACCATACAGCATAGGCTGCATAGCTTATGCAGTTTTCAGACTATAATAATTATGGATAACTTTTAAATTTAGAAATTATCAAGTGTCATATTTTTTTTTAAATTTAGAAGTAATAGGCCTAACGATTAGTAGGTGATTATAATGAACCACGAATCGATTGTACTAAATTAAAGATGCAGCATTCAGTTGCATTCCTGTGTGAAGGTTATATTAACTTAGTTAATATAATATTAATTAGTTATCCCACTTAGTACGTGGGGGCGCAGTGCGACAGGTTCGCCTAGGGCACCAAATACTCTGGCGCCGGCCCTGGGTCTTAGAGATTTAGTGCGTAGGTCTTAAACAAAGAAAGCTTATGCATTAGGCCTATGAAGGCGTTTAACCAAAACGCTACGGGACGAGAAATTGCCTTGATTCCAAAAAAACAAATACAACTATTCACACTCTAGATGGAGGCATTACCTCGATTGTTATTATCAGGTGTTTGGTTTATTTTTACTAATCGCGTATCAATATTTAAGCTGTTTTTCAGTCTCAGTGGTCACTTCGCCAATTAAATCTTTATTATTATGATTGTCACAGCAGCGTAGCTTACTATAGCGTTAGATCGAACTAATTTTATCCACAACTCATATACATCTGCTAACCCTTCAGCTCTTATCGTCGCTTTCACCAGGAATTGCTCTTAATTGCCTATTTATGACTATTGATCAGGGTGCTGGTATGTCACCCGAGAGGTCGGGGTTCATATCCCCGCCAGGGCAGAAATTTGTTTGGAGATTTTACTCCATCTGTGCCCCTACCCAACTCAGCTAGGCCTATAATGAGTATAATGAACGTAACTGTCAATGGGAAGATGAGACGGCGAGGAACAGGAATTTAACCCTGTCTTAATTTTTCATCTGTCAACATTTGCCGAATTTTATTCGGCTCAAAAGATCATTGCATATATTGGTAAACATATTATGAAAGAAGCAAATTTTTGATTAAATATACAAATTTTCCAATAAGAAAAGGTGTTTTAGAATCACCGTGATAAGCCTATAAATTGCTCTCTACAGTATAGATCAGTAAATGAAACAAAAGGGAAAATCCTAATTATGAAGCTTAAAATCAACATTAAACATCTAAAAATTTTAATATTGCAACTATAGCCGATAACTTATTCGCCTAAAACACTAATTTGTACATTATAGACCCCCTATTATAATACAAAAGTAATTTCCGTCGTGGATCATGTTCTTATTAGAGAAGGTGCTTTTTGTTACCACTTACTTGCAGCTTCTGTTCAACGACCTGTGTCCTAACGAAGATGATAAGCGTCGCCCTATCCATTATCCACAATATCCAGGCTTGGGTTTGACAACACCCGAATACGATCGATGCGGATTTCACACGAGTTGAGGCCCAATGCAACCTCTTCATTCGCTAGACGGCGCTGGGATTCATTGAAACCTCTTTCACTAAATTCTTTAACTAGACATCCGCACTGATTTTTCTCAAAATTAAGTCAGATATTTGATAACTAAGATTGACAACCCAGAGATAATAGAATACTTTACTCTAGAACTTATGCGAAAACTATAAATATTTCAGAATATTTTCGCTGATGATTCTACAACGTGGCAATGGTTACGTATCCCTATTAAATTCTGCAGCCATACAGGGAATCGTTGAGAATAGCTGATTACTCCTCAATTTTTACTCCAAAACAGATTGCAACAGAACAGGTCCTTGATTTTGAGATTTATAACAAGATCAGCAGATACAAGACTCTCTCTTATTATGGGCTTCTGATTGTCTGCTCAGACTCTGCTGTGACTGACCGCATGAGCCTTGGATCTTGACCTGAGATGGACCTATCCTTCATTGCTTACTGATTTTGTTTTAACTGAGTACCTGCAAATAATAATGCTATTTCCCGCGATGTAAAGTAGTTGTAAATCCACACCATTTATGTAGCGGCCGTATGCCTTCGACCCCTGTTCATTTCTCAGTGAAATGATCGGTTGAAATCCTTCACCACCGTTTCAATGGGTGCCACTGCCACGCCATTTAAAGTCCTCGGGACTATATGGAACGTGCTAGCCCGAGATTTAAATCGGACCGTAATGAACGGAGCATGGAGCTGAATTACTTGTCGTTTGGAAGTCTTTTCTGGGATTTGTTCGGACCCACTTGTCACAGATTTCTCTGTCTTTGATAGGATAACGATGTACGGTGATTATCTGGTACACAGGTTTGCCTTTTCAGAAGCGTATACCCACGTGTACATCAATATGCCGAACAATTCATTCCCAATTCAAACTATAGGCCCTATATGAAATTATATTGACAAGCTTCGGTCTTAATCCAAAAATGTTTCCAGGCTGCTCGAAGACGTCTGCCTAAGTAGATCTGTTGACACTTTAACGACGAGCTTTTCTATGATAAAAGCGACTGAGAAACCAATTTAACGGGTCATTATATACCTCAACGTACAAACCTAACTATGTAAATTAAAGTGTCTACTTATAACAAATGCAAATTCTGCTTCCAGTGTTAAAACTCCATTTACGAATCCTCTATTGTGCTCTCGGATATGCGAAGACTGGGTCAACGGGTCATTCAATGACTCAGTCTTCATTAGGCATGTGCCGTAAGACCCCAACCAAAAGCTGACTCTAGACAGGAGGATATCCAATCTCTCCGTGTCTTTTCACTAAAATCGACATGCTGGTTACGATGTGTCTCTGCTTGTGGGCAGACTGTACCACTTTACATACGCCACCTTGTGATCATTGCTGTCATTTCTTAACACCCAGTGTGGACCACTTTGGGGAGTCGTGGCTTGGCTGCCACCTTGCGTTTAACTTTGAATTTGTTTATTAAGAATAATAATCATCCTTGACTCACGCTCCTCTACTCGTCACCCCACGGACTTTCCAGTGAGTACGTTAACGGGCAATGTAGGCCTACGTACCTGAGACCCGGTTAATAACAGCGACAAGCAAGAAATTGACAGAAGGCAGCACATCATAGGTGGCTGAGGATAATTCAGCATAGGGCCTAATTATTATCTCATGGTGTAATAATATTTCGAAGAACCTATAAGAGAGCTGACGCGAAAAGAGGACACAGAGAACACTATCATAAAGGGAAGCCTAAAGTTGATGGGACATTTGGTTCCTATGGACAAGGATAAAAGAGCCAGCCAAGTGATGATCTGGATTACTGAAAGGAATGGGAGAAAGGGAAGACCACTGAAGAATTGGCCGGATACCAATCAGAGACGATTTGAGGTGCTTGGAGATGCCGTGGGACAAGTCTGGAAGATATTGACGAATGGAGACGCCTCGATGCTCGATATGGAGACCTGCACAGTATGTACTAAGCTAAAAATATTACGCGAGCTACAAAAGTTTGCGTTAATAATGATAGGCCCCTAATTATTATTGGATAAATTAATATTGAGCGTAATAAACAATGTCCATTGTATAACGTCATAATAATAACATAGTTGCAAGACGTCATTATTCACGTTAGCACGTTGCTCGTGTTAAACTGCATCCGATTGCTTACTTTTGCAATCGAATTTGAGTCTGCTTTTCGATAGCTCGGCCTTATACTAAAATCTATTGGTGCTTCTTGAAATATTAATGTTAACAGTGGCAAGAAGCGACGTTAGTGCTTCCCCAACGCCATGTCGAAGAAACGAACATCGCCTGAATCCAGTAATGACGAGCAAACGAAAGAAGGCTTAGAATGTAAGTTTACTGAATGAAGTTTTAATAGTATAGGCACACGCTTCATAGGCTATAGTTGCATGTTGTTTTGATCAAGAAATCAGGTTTTATGAGGAACGCTTGGTAAAGTTCATCAATACTAGGTAACCAATCCATAGAACAGTTTCTCTTTATGCATTTTCAGTAACCTAACGTCTTCTTTCTTTATGTTCTCTGCCCATTGGCAGGTTCGTATGACCAATGACGCCATCGTTCTCTGTCTTGTGCTCTTCTCTTCAGTCCACTGTATCCTTCTTCAAGCAAACGAGACGACCTTGTTTGTGAATGGTTATATTACAGAGTACAGACCAAAATAGGTTATTAAGTAAGCAATAACTGATTTTTGCTCTGTACGCGTTACACTGTTAATAGTTTCTGCTTACTGTTTATGTAACACTGGTCAACATAGAAATCGTTACTCACTGGAAAAGGCCCTAATGTGTAGCATCTTGGTGTGCTGAACACGAAAATAACCATAAATTTTTTTTATTGGCTCTCGTTTTGAAAATATTTCCTATAGTTCATTTTTTATGTTTCACCATGTAAATTTACGCAGTAGGACTGCGACAATATCCTAAATAAGTCTAGAATGATGTAATATTCCACCTCATTGCATAATCCCATCATGGACACATCATGCACAGTTGATCACGTCATTTTGTGATGCAATGTAAAACTACAGCCAGTCGGCTGCTGACGTAAGATGACGTCAGCAGTGTACTGTATAAAGCCGAGTCGGAACGGTTGAGCATTTACAATATTATAGACTTTGTGCGAGATAGTTTAAGTTAGTTACTGTTTTATAAATCTATTATACTTTATCCATTTAGATACAATACAGAGCAGTAATGCCTCGGAAGTGCGTAAATACTGTGGACAACTTCTGTTATATTTGTGGGGAAGTGACAGTTGCCAACCAGAAGAAAAGTATAACTTCTCAAGTCAAGAAGGCATATCATGCTTACTTCGGATGCAAGGTTGGTGACCAAGACAAGCCATGGGCCCCGCATATATGCTGTGCTACATGTACAACACAGCTTTCACAGTGGTTGAATGGCAAAAGACCATCAATGCCGTTTGCAGTTCCCATGGTGTGGAGAGAGCAAAGCAACCACGTAGATGATTGTTACTTCTGCTTGGTTCCTCCTCTTTCCGGTGGAATAACGAAGCAAAAGAAGTCGACAATAGTTTACCCAAACATTCCGTCTGCATTGAGACCAGTTCCACATGGTGATGGACTTCCTATTCCAGAACCTCAAGCAGAATACATTTTCCCTGATTCGTCTGATGAGGACAAGGGTGAGCCGACATGTTCTTCTCCTGGTCCGTCAGCGTGCAGTGATACCGATTTTCACTGTGGTGCAGTATCAACCCCACACAGAATAACACAGGAAGAACTAAATGACCTTGTTCGTGATTTGGACTTATCCAAAAACAAGGCAGAATTGCTAGGATCAAGACTCCAACAATGGAATCTTCTGGAAGAAGATGTCACAATTACTTCATATAGAAAGCGCCATCAGCAGTTCGAACCTTTCTTCATGAAGGAAGGTAATCTGGTATTCTGTTCAAATATTGACGACCTCATGAATGCCTTACAGATCACTCATGACCCACAGGAATGGAGACTCTTTGTAGACTCTTCAACACTGAGTCTTAAGGCTGTGCTTTTGCACAATGGAAACCGTCTTCCATCTATTCCATTAGCGCATGCTGTCCACATGAAAGAGACATCCGATAACCTAAAACAGCTACTGCATTCCATTGACTATAACAGGTACAAATGGCACCTGTGTGGTGATTTGAAGGTAGTTGCCATTTTAATGGGACTGCAGCAAGGATATACAAAATATATGTGTTTCTTGTGTGAGTGGGATAGCTGAGCAAGAGAGTTGCATTACGTGCGGAAGGAATGGACTCCCAGACAAAACATGGCAGTTGGACAGAAGAATATCCAGCACCCAGCTCTGGTCGAGGCTCACAAAATCCTACTACCACCCCTTCACATCAAACTAGGTTTGGTGAAGAACTTCGTGAAAGCCAAGGACCGCACTTCGCCAGCTTTCCGATACCTGCATGAAAAATTCCCTCGACTCAGCGAAGCAAAGATTAAAGAGGGAGTGTTTGTGGGTCCTCAGATTAGAGAACTCTTCAAAGATGACCGCTTCAACAACTTGCTGGAGGGTGATGCGAAACAAGCATGGAATGCTTTTCGTCTAGTGTCTACAGACTTTATGGGGAATGTTAGGGCAGAAAACTACAAGGAACTAGTAGAAGACATGCTCAAGCAGTACCAGAAATTTCGCTGCAATATGTCTCTGAAGATGCATTTCCTTCATTCCCATCTGGATTTCTTCCCTGACAACTGTGGTATGGTTAGTGACGAACATGGCGAACGTTTTCATCAAGATATCGCAACAATGGAGCAAAGGTACCAGGGAAAATGGTCCACTACAATGTTGGCTGACTACTGCTGGACACTCCGCAGAGATGCTCCCGAACAGCTGTACAAGAGACAGGCAAAAAAATCTAAGAACTAGTCTATGACCTGGTTTTTACAAATATTAACTGTCAGTGTATCACTATTGGCATGCATTGTGCGATATAAAATTACTCCATTTCAGATTACAAAAAAACTAGAGCCAATTCTGCATTTTCACTGTCATATTCGTGTTCAGCACATACAAATTGATAAGAACTGACTAATTTCATTTCAGTAACATGACTTTTGTAAAAATTTGTTGTCCTGTGTATAATTTGCTATAATAACTCTTAAAGCCGTCTGTAGGCTATAGTAAATACTGTAATTTGGGTTACTCAGGCTTAGCGGGACTGGTCCCTTTTGGGTGACCTGTTGAGCACTGACACAAACTGCAAAGAGAAAAACTTAAATGTTTCGGTTTTGGCTTCATGTACATTTTTAGACACAGTAGAAAGTTTGCCGAATTTTGTCGAATCCGATCGCACAGGGGTAACATGTGTTTTTTAATGGGCTGTGGGAGACCAATTCCTCTTGTTCGATTACCCTAAAATTTCATTGGGTACTTTTTACACAAAGTCTCATCAAATTAGAGGGTGTGCAAAGTAAAATTCCGGGAAATAATTTGGCCAATATAAAAATTGGCCACCCTAATGTACAGTTTGTTGGTGTCTCAATAAATGGCGTTGATTGATTGACTGACTGAAATACTTAACAACAAGTGAGGCAAGTAGTTGCATTTAGAAATAATTGCATTCATTATTTTTGCAGCAGTATTCCAACAAGATAACAATGCCAAACGAGCAAGACTCTCGTCATTAAGTGACACAACGGTAAGCTACATTATATTCAAATGCAAGTCACAAATCTTTTGGATAAATGCTTTGTGAATTGCTTTACGAGTGTGGTTTATAGACCGACATTTTCTACTTTTTTCTTTTGTCAGATAGTTTCATTAGCACTCAAAAGTAGTCAGATTTGCACTCAAAAGAAGTCAGATTTTAGAAAAAGACAGCAATTTGTCTAAACAGTGCTTGATATTCCAAGCCTCCAAGATAAGGTTGAGTCTACATCATACAGAATTCATAGGTGATCGTGTTAGTTTAGCGATCCTAGGTTGCTTTTATTAGTATACCCTATTTCTTGCATTCGTCATTTGATTTTGCGATCCTGAGCGATATCTGTGTAATAATTTTCTCACTGAGCAATGCAGTCTTTTGGGGAATCTGATTAAAACTGGTATAAAAAGAAAAAAATTGGAGCGAATCTTGTTGACTAATAGGAGGTCGTCAGATAAAGAGGAAACTGTTATATTGTGTACTAATACTAAGCAAGGCAAAGCAGAGGTGTGTAGGAACATCCTTTCTTGTTGACCACACTCTGGCAAAGTTCTGGATATACGCCACTTAACCAACGTGAGTTGATAAGTAAGAAGGAAGCCCTGTGATTCTGCATCCATTTCGTCCTCGTGTTTTAAGTGAGTTTAATCTGTCAACATAGGTCGATGCTTACTTGGGGTGTTCCATCTATTTGGAGTGATGTTCGTGCATTTAGAATTCTAAATAATGTTAATGTTAACCTTTTTACTTTTCATTTGTAGCTGCAAGATCTACCGATCGAGC
>OY744610.1:18506012-18753512 GCA_963556255.1 Allolobophora icterica
AGCCTAACTTCAAAACCTATTTATACTCCAGCGGAGTTTTGAACCCCGGCCCCTCGATTGAGAAACCAGCACGGTAATCATAAGACAAACGCGCATTCCCATACATAGCAAATCTTCTTAAGTGACAGATATACTATACTGACTTAGTGTGCAAATCTGGGCAAGCTGTATACATACATACATACATACATACATACATACATACATACATACATACATACATGCATACATACATACATACGTATACATACGGACATGAACTTACATATACAATATCGATTAAACCGCTCGGCAAATAAGTTACTTTGAGCAGATTTACCTTTTGACATGCAGCTAATTCTTACTGTTTCATAGCCGCTGCCTCCAGCACCACTACCGCAGATGTTGTTAAACGTGATTTTGAACCACTCCAGTAATGCATTTTCTCAGTATGTGTTTACATTGAGTTTCGTTCTGCCGAGAAACCTATAGGATAACCACGGTTTCTACTAATTCCGTGCCAACGTCTCGGGTTTATTTCATCTTTGAAGTTTATTATACCTTCAGCTTGACAAGTGAAGTAGAATGTATGATGCATTCAATTTTATTCACATAATTATTATAGATGCATGCATGCATGTATGATTTAATAATTCTGCGAATGATAATTTTCAGCTTTGGGGAAGGTTCGTATGGAAATCCTGCATCAGTGTCCGCTCGTCTTGTCTCACGGGAGGCTTTACGTTCCCCAATTGATCACACTGAAGGATGAAATGTTTGTTCTCTACCGTGATGACCTTTACTCTCTTGCTTTTAATGTTTACGACCGCAACAATATGGCAGAGGTGAAAGATGTCATCTCACTACCGGGAATTTATCCGGCGTGCCTAGCAGCTTGCAGCGTGTCAAACTGTCTGTATGTAATGAACAGAGGAAATGGTTATCATATTTCAATCTTGCGCATCACAAAAGAAGATGAGCACCAGTATACTGACAACGGTGATTACTGATATATGGTTGCCAAATCCTACTCTATCCGTAACCGCCAATGGTAACTTAATCCTTTCAAGTCAGCAAACAGCTAAGAAACTTACCATAATAAGCGAATATGATGCGAATGGTTCCTTGCAACATAAAGTGAGGTTGTGCTCTGATCTTATTTTGGGATTCTACCAAATAATTCCAAAATCAAATGGAAACCTTGTCCTGGTTTCATGTAACGGTCAAACTAAAACAAGATTAAGGGAGATGGACATGGATGGCACTATTCTACGCCAATATCAGTCGTCACTTCAGGCATTTAGGGGTGGTTGTGAAGCAGACATGAATGGACGTATATTGATTGCCGAACGGCTCAACAGAATGGAGCTCTTAGATTCTGAATTCAATCTCATGGATTTTACTGCCCCGCAGCTTGATGAGGACCAATTCATTTACTGCGGCAGAATGGACTACAATAGCGAAAGAAATGAGGTAGCAGCTATTGTAGAGGATAAGGACTCTGAGAGCGGTGTTCTAACTATCTTCCGTTTTACAGAAGAATAAGCCACTCGAAAGGATGTTGAGGAAATGGATAATTTGTGTTAAATAATTTCGATATTTCGTGTAATGGTCGTATTTTTAATAACTATTGGCTTTTATTTCGAAGAACTGAGTTGAAATACTTATTCTGTTTGAGATATACAATGTATATTGAGAATCTGTTTACATGATTTTCTTGTATTTCGTATGATAGTCGTACGTTAGAAATTATCGCCTTATTTTCAAAGCACTGAGTTGAAATACTTATTCTGTTTAAATATACATTGAGAATTTGTTTACACGATTTACTTCACTTGGAAAATAAAAATGAGTTTGTTCTTATTTACTTTTTTTAAGAAATTCTGTTCTTACCTTCACTGACATTTTGCAAGATAAAATCCGAACCCGGATTTCAACACAAAATCAATTCATGTATAACACTAACTTAGTAACTTTCGCATTTCAATTATTTGCATGCAGATATGAATTCAAATTATGTTGCAAATTGAGAGAATAGATGGTAACTCCATCCAAATCTGCAGAGTATTTCTTCTGAACTTGTCGTTGAGCGTTGATATTAGTCTGAGAGCGAGATCCCAATTATTTAAAATCAGCTCTCTTAGCATAGGCGCCGACTTTTGCTTTTGTCTCTGGGTGCCAGTCAAGGGCGGATCCAGAAGGTTTATACAAGTTTTACAGGACCAACGAAACTTTTTAACGAAAAATTCCACATTATTTGGTCATTTTCCATCGTCTACTACGTGTTTACACATAAAATGGGGGCCATGTCTCCTAAAATCTTTAGGAATTCATCCCCAGAAAAACTTTGACGACCTTTTTTTAGGATTACCCCAAAAAATTTAATTTAAGGTCCGAATTCTTCTGGGGGGCCAGGCCCCCACTGATCTTTTTCTCTGGGTGCATTGGCACCCAAGGCCCCCAAGAAGTCGGCGCCTATGTCTCTTAGCTACTGTAGCCTGGTATGTAGACACTTTGACCTACTGGATTTCGACCTCATATCTCAAATGCTATGATGTTCCCAATCACGACACTCGCGATGACGTTTACTGGCGTGCCTCTCGCCTGTCTGCATTCTTTAGGCCCGCTGATAATCGGCGTACCCTGCCTTCCTGTGGGAAGGGATGGGCTTCCCAATATTATGGTCAAGTGTGGAATCTAAAGATAAGGTACGTCTTCTGCAGCCGACTAATTTTCGTTCCGTCGTAGAAATGACGATGGTTTTGGATTTACCATGACCGTTAGTCACTGATGGTGCTTCGATCTGCCGACCGGTAAGCGACACTTGCCCGTTCTACATTCACGCAGTTCTTCGCGGAAAAGTTGGCCTGTTATAGTGAAGGGCAGAGTTCAGCAATGTTTATAATGAAATAATTGTAGGTTCCGTAAACCAGATCGCTTACCATTTCTGCTCTGATGTGTTCATGAGGATCATAATAATTCATAATATTAAGAATGTGTCCGTAATAGCCAACTAACCTGCAGGTAATAACGTTCTTCTGAACGTAAACCATACTGATAGAGTGCCAACGAATATTAGCAATATGTTTCAATTTATAAACCTTACATTTTCTCCTTCCAAGAAGAGCACATGAAACCAAAGCATCCGGCCATGGCTCCCATTTGAAATTTTTGGTTAATTTACGCAGGCGTTTTATGGGCGTTTTATGATGTTTGCACAGGCGTCCCCCCCCCCGTAGTCGTGGATGAGTCAGATGTACACAGGACGTGGGTCCCGTAGATGTAGACTGAAGACATTAAAAAGGTTAATGACTAAAAAAAGGTCATCAACTTTTTGGGAGATGAATAAAAAAATTTGTCGGTGGTCGGTAGGTAAACTGATTCCTCTCCCACCAGAAGATTGTTGGTATGTATAATTTCCCCCCCTGACAGACCTTCTAGATCCGCCCCTGCTTACAGCATCATTGAAAAATGCAAGGGCAATTGGCTCCTCGTTCAGCAATTAGCTCCTGTTTGTTACACCCGTACTATTCGGAAGCTTCAGCACGCCGAGAATCTGCTCCACATGAAAACCTGATACCAAGACTGGTAAACGGTCAACCTGCTCAGTACCTGTAATGTCCGGCAACATCTTACCGTACCAGCGCACAAGTAAGGGTACAGACGGATCAAAAGTGCTTTTCCTGCTTGAGCCGTCTGTTCACGAAAAAAATAATCTGGTTGTTCTGATTGATTCAGTTAAGCTAGACATTTCGTGTCCAAGGCTTCTTGCAGTCGCCGCCAAAATTAACGTTACACTACAGTTGCTGACATTGGCTCGATCCAGTGCAGCACTTAACTCTTGTAACAATGGGCACAGACCGATCTTTGGTACTTCTTGATGAGCAGTGTGGTTCTAAATTAGACTCAACTTCATGAGCTGTCATTGTGGTCAATCCTTTTTTTTGAAGTCAAGTCATCCCCTGCCTGAACTGTGATATTCTGTTTTTTCTTTCTTCTGCTTTACTTCTATAATTATTCTAGCTTCAATCTCTTTAACTTTCTGTCCTTCGTTCTAGCTAATGCTGTGTCCACACTACCCAAGCCTGGATAAAGAAAGAGGGCGACGCTAACCATCTTTCTTATGATGCAGCGTTGTTAAAACAGCAGGCCTAGTAACGAACACTTTTACCTTTGGAGAGAAGAGCAATCCTGGTGATAGTCTAAGACTCTGAGGTAAACACAAATCATAAAATACAAGTTTCTTTATTGCGCAGCTATTCCGCTTATGAACAACGAAGAACTTAATGTCCAAAAGGCTAAAAAATTATCTATTAATATAGTTTCCTTATATGCAAATTTGTCTGTCGAAGGACGCTACGTCACAAACGGCTTCTGTTCTATTGTGAAGCCGTTTGTACTGCCGTCTTGACGACGGTCGTCTTGACGACGGCGATCAGAGCATTTTTAACAAACGATACATATAGGCCTATAATGATACACTGTCGTCACGTCATAATTTATGACGGGTTAATACACTAGTACAGTAATACTATTGTAATCTATATATACCATTGTAGTATAGTAATACCATTGCAACATGGCAATACTATTGTAATAATTATAATAACACCACTGTAACAGAGTAATGTTATTGCAATAATTATAATGTTACAATCTATACATATAAAAGCCTTGATATGTCATGGTGTAACGCTCTGACTTATGCTACCCCGCACGCCCGAGCTGGCGTCGACTCGGCCGTGAACGCCAAAGTTCGCTTCCTCGACTCGGTCGTCGACGCCAGAGGTCGCCAGACGCCAGAGGTTTGGAGTGGGAATGACTGCAGCAGTGTGTGTGTGTGCGTGCGTGCGTGCGTGCGTGAGTGCGTGCGTGCGTGCGTGCGTGCGTGAGTGCGTGCGTGCGTGCTTGCGTGTGTGTGTGTGTGTGTGTGTGTGGGCGGGCTTTTGTCTGTTTGATGCAGGTGCCTGCGGTTGAGGCGGCAGTTACTGCAGCAGTATATTGGTAGATGTAGGGGCAGGCATTTGCCGCCTTGGCTGCTTGCATCTGTGTCGGACATGGACGGGTTCCTGCCCCTGCATATGCCAGTGTACTGCTGCAATTTTCACTCCAAATGTGACTTATATTGAAGCATAAATGCAATAAACAAATTCAGTTATCTTCCCGATCAATCCATTCATTGTTTTTATCAACCTCTCATCATTATGACGGGCAAATACTCTAGTTGTTATATAGTAGGCCTAATACCAGTAGTAGGCCTACGCTAAGTAACAGTAGACGTTAAACCGTTGAACTTAAATAGTCCACCTACCGAACGAATTACGAGGTTGCAACTCTTCACTAAACCGTTAAAGTTCCTAACTCAGTCTAAATTTTATTTTTTTATACTAATCGTTGTCGAATTGTATTCGATTGTAAAAATCAAAATATAAAACTGCAATTTTAAGACCATGTAAAATTGGGTCTTAAAGTTGTTGTTGTTGTTTATTGGAATTTCGGGAGCACTCATGACTAAGATGATGGCCCCCTTACGCAGTATACAACTAGGGCCTATAGTCTATACAATATACATGATGTTAAATTAATATCTGTCTCTGAAAACATATGTACAAAAGTTTTTTCTGCTTTTAGTTAATGGTTTCGACGATTCCACTGTCTTAGAGCTGCTCTCGGGGATTGATGCGAGCCGGCTACCTAACCCCATTCCCTGCCATTGCAGGATGAGGGAGATAGGATTCAGCCTGTGCTCCAGACTAGCTTTAGGAAGTTTACTCTTCCTCCCCAGTTCAGCTGTTTTATTGGAGCTTCTCTTTGATGTTTCAGGCAGCTTCCAACGTGTAGATGTCATCGAGTTTCAGTTTCGATTTCTGCGGCCTTGGGTCTTAAACCGTATTGCGTAGGTCTTAAATAAGGAAAGTTTATGCATTATGAAGGTGTATAACGCAAACGCTACGGGCCCTACGGGGCGAGAAATTGCCTGGATAAAAAAAAACAAATACAACTATTCACACTCTAGATGGAGGCATTACCTCGATTGTTATTATCAGGTGTTTGGTTTATTTTTACTAATCGCATATCAGTATTTAAGTGATCTTTCCTGACTCAGTCGTCATTTAGCGCCAACTTATCTTGGCATTATGATTCTCACAGCAGCGTAGCCTAGAGCGTTAGACCGAACTAATTTTAATAGACACAACTCATATACATCTGCTAACCAGTCTTGTTGTCCTCGAGACCAAGGTCTTGGTCTCGATGGCACTCGAGTTCGTTTTTAAAAGTCTTGGTCTTGGTCTTGGTCTTGAGGTTCAAGGTCTTGGTCTTGGTCTTGGTCTTGAGGTTCAAGGTCTTGGTCTTGGTCTTGAGGTTCAAAGTCTTGGTCTTGGTCTCGCAAGACCAAGACCAAGACCGGCTGTCAATGTGAACAGTTTTTTTAACAGAACTCAAGAATTTTGTATCAAGCCTGCTTGCATCATACGACCAAAAATATCTATGGATGGATACAAGTCTTGTTGGTCAGGAAACCCATTGGCAGCAGCAACAGTTATTCTGTATCAGACGGTATGATAAACCATGGGAAGATTTCAAAAGGACTCACTATCTGTACATTGACATCCAGTGCTTGAAAAGCTACTATGCGTGTGTCAGCGACTTCAGCACCTGTAGAACGTATTTTTTCACATGGCGGAATTTTTATGAGGCCCATCAGGCACGTCTTGGTCAGAAAAATTCTGAGCGAATTGGTTTTTATAAAATACAAAAGGCATTTGGAATAGGCCTAATAGTTTGCATGAAGGACTTTTGAATACAAATTCGGATTTCTCTGCAGTTTGCATTTTAAGTTAATTTGCTTGAATAAAATAAAAGACTCGTGTTTTCATTAAAATAGCGAATATTGCGACTTGACAATTAGAGAAGTCTTGACCTGATTGCGATTTTTTGGGTCTTGGTCTTGGTCTTGGTCTTGGTCTTGAGGTTCAAGGTCTTGGTCTTGGTCTTGGTCTCGAGGTTCAAAGTCTTGGTCTTGGTCTTGGTCTTGAGGTTCAAGGTCTTGGTCTTGGTCTTGGTCTTGAGGTTCAAGGTCTTGGTCTTGGTCTTGGTCTCGAGGTTCAAAGTCTTGGTCTTGGTCTTGGTCTTGAGGTTCAAGGTCTTGGTCTTGGTCTTGGTCTCGAGGTTCAAAGTCTTGGTCTTGGTCTTGGTCTTGAGGTTCAAGGTTTTGGTCTTGGTCTTGGTCTCGAGGTTCAAAGTCTTGGTCTTGGTCTTGGTCTTGAGGTTCAAGGTCTTGGTCTTGGTCTTGAGGTTCAAGGTCTTGGTCTTGGTCTTGGTCTTGGTCTTGAGGTTTAAGGTCTTGACAACAAGACTGCTGCTAACCCTTCAGCTCTTACCGTCGCTTGCATCAGGAATTGCTCTTAATTGCCAATTTATGACTAGATAGTCTAGCGATTAGGGTGCTGGACTGTCAACCGAGAGGCCGGGGGTTCATATCCCCGCCAGCGCAGAAATATGTTTGGAGATTTGTACTCCATCTGTGCCCCTACCCAACTCAACGAGACCTATAATGAGTATAATGAACGTAACTGTCAATGGTAAGATGAGACGGCGAGGAAGAGGAACTTAACCATGTCTTAATTTTTCATCTGTCAACATTTGCCGAATTTTATTCGGCTCAAAAGATCATTGCATATATTGGTAAACATATTGTGAAACAAGCAAATTTTTGATTAAATATATACATTTCCTATAAGAAAAGGTGTTTTAGAATCACCGTTATAAGTCTATAAAAATGCTCTCTAAAGTATATTATATCAGTAAATCAAGGATAGGGGAAAATCCTAATTATGAAGCTTAGAATCAACATTAAACATCTAAAAATGTTTAATATTGCAACTATTGCCGATAACTTATTCGCCTAAACACTAATTTGTACATTATAGACCCCGTATTATAATAAAAAAAGTACTTTCCGTCGTGGATCTTGTTCTTAATAGAAAGTGTGTTTATTTATTACTTGGAGCTTCTTTTCAACGACCTGTGTCCTAATGAAGATGACAAGCTTCGCCCTTTCCCTTATCCAGGTTTGGGGTTGGCAACACCCGAATACGATCGATCCGAATTTCACCCGAGTTGAGGGGCAATTCAACTTCTTCATTCGCTAGACGGCGCTGGGATCAATTAAAACGTAGCTCTTTCACTAAATTCTTAACTAGACATCCGCACTGATATTTGTTAAGTAAGATTGACAACCCAGAGATAATAGAATACTTGACTCTAGATATTATGCGAAAACTATAAATATTACAGAATATTTTCGCTGATGATTCTACAACGTGGTAATGATTAAATGGTGTATCCCTATTAAATTCCGCAGCCATATAGGGAATCAATTTTTACTCCAAAACAGATTGCAACAGAACAGGTCCTTGATTTTTAGATTTATAACAAGATCGGCAGATACAAGACTCTCTCTTATTATGGGCTTCTTATTGTCTACTGTGTCTGACCGCTGGACCGTTGGATCTTGACCTGAAGCTGAACCTGGCTTTCATTGCTAACCGATTTTGTTTTAACTGAAAACCTGCCAAAAATAAAGCTATTTCCCGGGATATAACATAGTTGTAGATCCATACCCTTTATATAGCGGCTGTATGCCATCGGCCCTGTTCACTTCTCAGTGAAATGATCGGTCGAAATCAGGGCTGTTCCGAATAGGTGATTATCACTATTCGGCCGAATACGAATAATTTGACCAACTATTCGGCCGAATACGAATACGAACAGTGTACAAAATAGGTCTACCTACAATATTCAAAATTTTAAATGTGAGCAAAAGTTTCAGTTCAGTAAATTTAATACATAAACTTAAAGTAAACAGTTAACTACATGTACTTTTTGCATCCTTCTGCCAGTCTGTGTAAACTAGTAATGGAGAACTAATTTAACTAAACTTAGAAATTGTCACTTACTTAATGTTTACTCCACTCGCTATAGCAGCCGCATATGCAGAAACAGGTGTCACGTGACCACTATTCGTATTCGGTCCGACTGTTACTATTCGGCCGAATACCGAATAGCTATTTGGCCCACTATTCGGCTCCGAAGCGAATACGAAGCGAATATTCGGTACAGCCCTAATTAAAATGTACATGAACTGCTTTTGACTTACGTTAACTGTTAAAGCCTGCTCTACCTGTCTTGTGTTTAAACATTTTGACAAATAAGAAAACTGCATGAGCTCATTTCCAAGGCTTTCATCGAGGTCAGCACCATTTATTGCTACAAGGTTTTTCGCTGACTTGTGTATTTCTTCATCACTGCATGACTCAAGCCTATATAGAAAGCCAAACCTTGAGCAGAGTAGTTCGTATGATGCAAGCTTTGTTGTCAACTCGGTTGTGAATTGATCAACGATGGGAAGAAAATTGCCAATCCGAAACTTCTCTGAAGCAGAGTGCGCAGCTTCGCGCGTTCGACCTTAATCGGTAGGAGACGTGCATTGATGACGTTCCACAACAGAGTCGGACCCGGCCGAGCGGAAACCTTGTTGAACTGGTGGTTGTTCGACAACTGCAGTATCACCAGTGACACCAGACTCAGATGAGCCTCCATTTTGACCATCATCCACGGTGACAACAGATGTACTTATAGTTGTTGCTTGATGAAAAGCAGTGATACAGGTTGTCTTTGCAAGTACTTTCTCATTTTGATATGCTTTTTCTCTACTTAACTTGCGTTTTTGAGAACCACTAGACCGATTATCCCTTATGCCCGATCTCCATTTCGATTCATGTCTGTCGGCTGAAATTACTGAGACTCTTCAAATTATCTTAGGTAATACTGATTTGCAGACTCAAACTGTATTGTATGGTCTGATAGAATGCATATATAAAGGTTAAAACCCTATAGGACTCCAGTATACCAGCACAAAAATGACAGCACACAGCTGTGCACTGCTATAGATTGGCATTATAGGTCACTCGAGGTCAAAAGCGCCAACGAACGCTGGACCTCAGACAGAATACCACTGTCTGCAAGAGCTTTACCCCGCAACTGGATGCTCGAGGCGTTGAAGCTGATACGCCTGAGGGCGCTGGCTTGTTCAAGGCGCCTGCTGCATGCGAACTGAGCCCGTAGGTCATGCCTTGTGAAATATTTCTTACACTGCCTCTGCCTACATCAGTAGACGACTTCACATTGAGTTAAAAGTAAGATAGTCTCAACAGCTGATGATGCCTAGCGCAATATCTTAGAGTAGGATTATTTAGTAAGTAAGTAAGTAAGTAAGTAAGTATTCTCTTTATTTAACCGGTTGCAAGAGATTAGCACTCCAGTGTACATGCATCAAATAATACAATAGGCCTACATAATACAACAGTTTAAAAAAACAGCATCACAATCAATAAGAATACAGCATTCTTCCAATGAAATTTTTCCTCATGTTATTGTCCAGTGGAGTAAGCACTCTGTCGTGAGACCGAGGTCGCAGAACATAATTTTTAGGTTTCTTGGGTGGGAGTAGTTTGTGTAGTACATGACCAGGGTTGTTTAAGACCCCCGTGAATAGGCCAACATTCGCTTTCCTACAAAGTTGGTCAAACGTTGGCCCACCCTCCGGCAGGTACCCTGCCTAGTCATCTTGTTTATAATTGCTTGAAGTTTATTTTAATCATGCTGGGATGCAAATCCCCACCATGCGGGACTTGCATACAGCATGCATGCCACTGTCGTCGCTCTGGTGACATCAAAGACGTTTGGGCCTTTTAGACCGTGGGCTTTCAGAACACTTAGTGCATAGAGGGACTGCCTTGCCCTGCAACAGACGCGGTCAATGTGTTTTACAAAATACAAAATATAGTACAGTGGTCATTCACAAGCCGACCACTTACTGACTCATATCTAATCATTAGTCAGTCTTAGAATCTCTGCCCTAGTCAGATAGTGCACGCAGTGAAGTTACACTTACACAAAAATAAAATTGAAACTGGTTGGCAGTGCATGGCGACGCTGCCATGGGTCGCGGTAGGTCATTTGACCTGCCTATTTTACTGTTGACCTGCCTTATGACCTGCCTATTAGGGCATAGCAAGAAATATGCATTGGTTTAAAATGAACTTTGACACAACCAGAAAGGTTGCTCCAGTCCTAAAACATAAGTGTGGAAGTAAGATTGCATAAAATTTATTGCATCTAACTTTGCCGCCGAGCAATTGAAGTTTCATCTACTTTCGCAGGTGAAAACCATGGCACATACCTTATTGAAAAGGCATTAAAATAGTGCCTCCTTTTTGGGTTGTTTCTAGTGTGCACGAAAGTCAACAATGTTGAGTTTGGTTAGTGAATTTTGTGAGTTTGGTTGGTGATTTTGGTGAGGCCGGTGAGTTTGGTTTGTGAGTTTGGTGAGTTTGGTTGGCGAGTTTGGTGAGTTTGGTTGGTGAATTTGGTGAGTTTGGTTGGTGATTTTGGTGAGGCCGGTGAGTTTGGTTTGTGAGTTTGGTGAGTTTGATTGGTGAGTTTGCCCATGTCTAACTGCAAATTATTGGTAGACCCCTCTTACTTTTGTATTTCTTATGATACCCAATCCGCCATTTTAAAATTCATTTTTGCGGGTGTTCCCCTGGACCGATTTTGTCCGATTTTGTATATGTTATTCAGCCATGGTCTCTTAGCAGGAAACCGTTTAAAAAGCCTCTGAAGCACTTTTGCATATGTCCAACTGCAAATTATTGTTAGGCACATATTATTACTGGTATTTCTGAGAAAACCCCAAATCCACCATTTTTAAACTAATTTTTGGGGGTGTTCCTCTTGACCGATTTTGTCCGATTTTTGAAATGTTATTGAGCAATGCTTTTTGAGCAGGAAACCGTTTAAAAAGCTTCTGAAGTACTTTCGCCCAGGTCTAACTGCAAATTATTGGTATCATTATTGGTATTTCTTATGAAACAGCCAATCCGCCATTTTGAAATTCATTTTGGGAATGTTGCCGTGGTCCGATTTTGTCCGATTTTGGATATGTTATTCAGCAATGGTCTCTGAGCAGGAAACCGTTTGAGAAGCTTCTGACGCACTTTTGCATATATGTAACTGCAAATTATTGTTAGGCCCCTGTTATTACTGGTATTTCTTATGAAACCCAATCCGCCATTTTAAAATTCATTTTTGGGGTTGTTCCCCTGGACCGATTTTGTCCGATTTTGGATATGTTATTCAGCAATGGTCTCTGAGCAGGAAACCGTTTGAGAAGCTTCTAAAGCACTTTTGCATATATCTAACTGCAAATTATTGTTAGGCCGCTGTTATTACTGGTATTTCTTATGAAACCCAATCCGCCTTTTTAAAATTCATTTTTGGGGTTGTTCCCCTGGACCGATTTTGTCCGATTTTGGATATGTTATTGAGCACTGGTTTCTGAGCAGGAAACCGTTTAAAAAGCTTCTGAAGCACTTTTGCCCATGTCTAAATGCAAATCCGTTTTATTCGTTTTTATCCGTTGCGGTATTATCATTGGTATTTCTTAGGAAACCCCAATCCGCCATTTTAAAATTCATTTTTGGGAGTGTTCTCCTTGACCGATTTTGTCCAATTTTGGTTATGTTATTCAGCAACGGTTTCTGAGCAGAAAACCGTTTAAAAAGCTTCTGAAGCAATTTTTCCCAAGTCCAACTGTAAATTGCCTCAATAATCGCATAATGGGGTATATTGGAATAACTTCAGAGCCATGGCGGCAAAGTTAAGCAGCACACCAGAAACATAATTTCTATACCAGACACTATCCTATGCATAGGAGCACAAAATTAAGATATGCCAAACATAATCCTATCTGGTCACTATGCCCTACTGCCTATTTTACTCTTGACGTTTAAGGATTGGTAAAGTAACTAAAGTTTACCGTTAATTGCTGAATTGTTTCAAATTTGAATATGCTACAACAATTGGGCTATAGGCGTTCAATAATAATTTTCCTCGTAATGCCAGACAATGAGATGTTTACTTTAACCATATATCTAATTTATGCTGCTTATGTCGAGGTTATGCTGCAAGATGCGTCAAACTCAAACATTAATTTCTTCGACCTCTTTGTTCGTTCGTTTGTTCTGGTCACAAAATTTATAGCTTACATTGCATTATCTCAACAAACGTCGTGTCATTAAGTGCATTGATCCGCTTCTCAGCAATGCGTAGAGCACATGAACCTCTACGTCGGTGAATTCGAGTCTACTCAGAGACGAGGACAATTTTAATTGTTAAAAGTTAATTATCCCTGACGCGATCTGCTGAAATTGTAGGCCTATATATCTGGCGCCGCCACTGCTGAATGGGTATGCTAGCTGGGTTAAAGCAACAATAACATTGTTGCTTTAACCCAGGAGATATTTTAATGCAGATATTTTAATTTTACTGTAGATGATGTTACAGTAGCAGTAACTAAAACAACAGTGCCCCATTCACAGTAAAAGTAACCGTATTACAATAACAGTACAATAATAACGGTAGCAGTAAAATGGAACTGAAAAAGCGTGATACACTCTAATGGTGGACTCTATAGCAGTCACGGTCCACTTACGCCGACGACAGCATATGGAACTGAAAAAGCGTGATACACTCTAATGGTGGACTCTATAGCAGTCACGGTCCACTAACGCCGACGACAGCATCAACACTTTCTCCAGTCCACTTCGGTCCCACGCGTCACCGACAAACGGTCTTGGCATCGCTAAGAAATCTTACGTCACGGTCACTCGCCCACACACGCTCGATTGCAGTGGCGGCGATCTTGTTTGAGAGGTGGGGGGCATTTGGGAACTGATATGGTCAAAAAAGAGTTTTGAACTGATCTGGTCAAAAAAGAGGTTTCAAAATTTTTTCGCGCTCACGCGCCAAAAATTTTATAACCTGAGTACGAACAAATTTTAGGACCTTTTTTGGTGTTTCTTCAAAATTTGGGGGGTCCGATGTATGTCGTGTCCTTCCACTGTTAAAGGTGGGGGAAGGTCTTGTCCCCCTAGACCCCCCGGGATCGCCGCCCATGCTCGATTGCCTTTGAAGGTGGAATGCAAACGCCCGTTCAGGCGGGAAGTCGTACCAGGCACCAATTGGCGTTAGGCATATATATATATAGGCCTATATATATATTGATATATTTATATATATATATATATATATATTTATATATTCGTTTATTCGATAAACCATTTGACAAACCGCAACCGGGTACAGACAAAACAGTTATGCTAATAAGAAGTTACAGACACGTTCATCTCTAAGTCATTGTTATCGAGCCCAGTTTGCTGGAAGGCACGAAAAAAGCCAAACAATGACTGAAATTCCGTGTTTACTCGGTAAAGAAGTAAGAGGTGTGTCGTGATGTTGAACTCTGTCAAGCGCCGAATCAGCGAGGCGCGACGGGGCTCCGAAAATATCGATGACGATTATATAACGCTCGCAAGTCCACAGAGAATCTTATTTCGCGACTAGTTCTTTGTGACGACCACAGAGGTCTTTTGATTAGGCAGTGCTATTTAAAGTTCCTTTAAGTACAACTTTAGATTGGACAAATCGATACCATTTAACCTAAGATTGGAGAGGAAGATTTCAACTTTCAGAGGAATAAGTAAGTAGGCCTAACACTTAAATCTCTTTAAACGTGTGAAGTGTGACTCTAAAATTACAATGAAAGAGACTTCAAAAATTCAGTTCCGAAAAGTGTCTCTTTGGATTCAGTGGAAACGATGGCTTTTGTGAAGCGTTGTTCATAATCCTAATAGTAAACTCCAAAATTCTAAGGCGCTACTCTGCATCTAAGCTCGTGGCATCAGCTTATTCACGCGCCATGTCAGAGTGGTTTTCCAGAGAAGATTCTAGTCTGGGGAGGAGGAATAGGAGCTGTTGAGGCAGTTGTTCTATAGGATTCTGATCACGTTTTGTTTGCGTTTCATCTTCGCGCCAGGACTAGAATATCGTTGAAAGAGGTGTTTACAAAACAGTGAATACCTTACCTTACCTTCCTTTTCTTGCCTTATCTTATCTTACAGTACCGGAACAATCTTTATTAATTCGATCTAGCCTAAACAATGGTGGGAGCACCTAAGTGGTGTGGGTCCCTGGGCTGGCTCCCGTGTAGCTTATGCTTAAATCCGGCCCTGGCCGTAAGACCCCAACCAAAAAGTCGACTCTAGAGAGGACGATTCCCAATCTCTCCGTGTCTATTATTACTATTAAGACTTTCTTTCATTAGCCAACACCCGGAGGCTCTATCGTACGTACGTAGCTTGCCTTCGGCGCCCAAAAAATTATGATACCATTCTGTAAACCGAACTAAGCCTTTCTATGATGTCTTCGTTTTGTTGAGCACACACCTACACTATCTAATCAAATCTCACCTAACTTAATCTAGCCTATCCTATTCAATCCTGACCTGATCTAATCTGATGTGGTGAAGTCTAGTCTAATCTAATCTAACATATACATACTAACATAATTTATCCAAATACACGAAGTCACCGGACCACCTTATTCACAGGCGCTCAGTCAAATCAGAATCGATAGGCGGAGTTGGTAAAATCGGTTCCAGGTCAAGATCCATAAGGGTCAGGCAGGCAGGCAGTCAGGCAGCTAAGGTGGATGGTGTTTTGAGTTGAAGCGAGCTAAGGTGGATGGTGTTTAGAGTTGAAGCGGCGAGGGAGGTAAGAGGAAGAGGAGGAATCTGAATAGGATTTGTGAAAGAACATTGTTTTCAGTTTTGAATGGAGAGGTGAGGTTTTGGTGAGTTCTTAGAATGGTTCAGATATTTATCGTAAAACTGGTCGAGTTTGTCCCAGAGAAGTGGAAAAGCTATTGCTATGGAGCGAATCGCAAAGTTTAGTGATGAGGTGACCAAAGGGCGGAGAAGCGTTGGGGCAGAAGGGGAGCGGGTTGAGCGGAGTGGTTGGATCGTGAACAGCTGAAGGATAATATAGGAGGGCTTGGAGGATTGAAGAGTATTGTAGATGAGTGATGTGACTTTGTATTCTAGTCGTTCGAGCATTGTATGCCAGTGAAGTGATTTGAGGACAGAAAGGATGTGGTCATTGTGGTGGTGTTTGGGGGTTTCAGTCACAGCATGGGCGACGGCATTCTGAATGGCTTAAGGCGGTTTATTTGGTTGATGTCTACATGTTCAGAAAGAGCGACTTGCAGTAGTCTGATTTAGCTCGAACTGTAGATTGGCCTTAGCCCACCGTCCACCAGTTAATTTTGATAGAGTCCTGAGTCGTATTAATTGCCCGACGGGGCAAAAGAACTTGGATAATCTGACGCTGTTATTTATCATAGTTTCGCAAGGTGGCCATATCGTCAGAGTGTCTCTGTCTGTCTCTGTTTTCGTCCTTCCACTCCACCGCTCCTCCCTCCCTCTTTCCCTCCTTCCTTTCTTCCTTCTTACCGCCGTCCTTCCCTCTATCCCTCCCTACCTTCCCTCTGTTTTGCCTTCTTTCATTCCACCCTCCTCCCTCTCCTCCCTCCTTTTCCCCTCCTTCCGCAATGTAATTTATCTCAAACAGTTATATACTTGATAAGTATGACTGGAAACCAGAGATAATTGAATATTTGCGAATGGATGCCTAGAGAACATAGGCCTAAAGTCTATTGAGCGATGGGGATTGTACAGTCATTGCTCAGCCTCATTTTACGCGACTTTCTAGTAATCGTCAACATAATATGTCATGAGGGCCAACAAAGAGGACAGTTGAAACCAGTTGGGACTTTGAAACATATCGTGTTCACCAGCATGCCAGCATGCTGCACATTATAGAGTATGATCATATAACAATCTATGCCCTACGAACGGCGACAACTTTTCCTTGGCAAATCATTTCTATCGTCGTCAAAGGCCATTGTTATCATAAGATGTCGTTAAACTTGGAACCCCATGCACCAGGAATCCGAACGCGTGTATACTAAATCACTAGTGAAAGTGCAGACCAGGTTCGCCGAGAGAAGTTGAAGTCTGCAGGACAAAAAGGACTAGTCAGCGATAGGGATGTGGTTTTTAACTGCTACCTTATATATTCCTACGCCCCAAAATAAACGTCAAGATGTGTCATGTCAGCCCACACAGACGACACTGAAACAAAATTTTTAAAACTAGCACTCTTACCTCGAGGATAAGCGTGCTGGCAAGCGACGTCATGTAAACAATATATATGCCAGCATGCTGCACTTGAGATAGTATAATTATTATAATATAACAAGCCTAAGCACCAAGAGTCTGAACCCGTACTAAAATAATCACTATATGGAAAATAAAGACCACGTTATTCGAGATTAGTTGAATCGTGCAGGACAAAAAGAACTTGTCAGCGAGGAGGAGATGGTTTGTAACTGCTACCTCATTCGTCCCTCCGCGACAAAATAACTGTTACCACGTGTCATGTAGGCCTACAAAGACGAGACGTGAAGCCATACGGGTGTTTAGATGATAAACGTGCCGGCAAGCAATGCCATGTGCACCAGGTGCCAGCATACTGCACACTATGTTGCATAATATAACAAGTCTACGAAAGCACTTAACTAGGGACAAGTAGGCCTAATAGGCCTATCGATCATAATACTGTAATGGACAGCTACACTGGAGCCTATATCAATCTTCTGTTTCTATAAATTCTACTTATTAGAACTGAGTTCTTGCACTTTAATCTGAATTAGATCTGATACATAGGCCTACCATTTATCAGAAAAAATCTTCATCTGGGATGAATCACTTAGCAATGATTACTATTTGTGAAAGCGTATAATTAAAATTGACTTTGCAACAAAAAATGTATAGTTTTTAAACAAACTGACTTGTTACCAATTCAATTATAATCACGACCTACCTCCTGAATTGCGCATATTCTCTGTTCCTCCATCTTCATTGGCACTCGCCCTCCATCCTCTGCCCCAGGCTTCTCTGTCTAACATCTCAAGGCTATGCACTCAAAACTAGTCTCACCTTTTCAAGAATTCCCACCCTTACTCAGCTGTTCCGCCGCCTTCCAATTCTTCTCGACTTAAACGACACCTGCCTAAATTAGCAACTGCTCTGCACAGCCTCTGCCTCCTCTCTTGAACTGGACCTCTGGAACCGGGCTCGGACCTCCTTTTGACTATCCTTTGGAAAACCGCGCTGACTTGACGCAGCGTTCGTGAATAAGTTGGTGCCTTGCGCTTCGGTTGCGAGTGACGTTTTGGTAATTTGGACTTTAGGATTACGATTATACAAAAGTGAAAATGCTAATCCCATTCCTGCGCGTTGGAAGTTCGTATAATTATATTCACACGTAGGGTAAATCCTTAGCTATTAATAGCGTCGGTCGAATGAAATCAAAATAAAGGCCTACAAAAGACCTGCAGATTTTGAGAAACACAATAATTTCGACCACCAAATACGGATACTGACGAAGAAATGCACTGTTTACAGCTGATAGGCTGCGGTGATAAATGCAATAAGGCTAATTTTGCTATAATATGACATGTATGGAAAATGTCCACATGGACCACATGGTGGTAAACCAGATGGCTAAAGCGGCGGGGTTCAATATTTTCCAAATACTTAGGTCGGGAAGTTATGGGCAGGTCGAAGCGCTTAGGGAAACATACCCCGTGACCAATCTAATTAATATTCAATTATTTATTCATAGAAGATCCTCTGCCCGTAGTTACATGTTTCATGATGTTTGATCATTTAAGAGCAAAAACCAAGAACCAACGCTCATGCATCGCACATTGTAACCGGAGGGTCGCAGGTTAGAATCTACCTCAAGCCAATGCGTAGCGACCCATGCGCCATCGATGTTCTGTCGTACGGTCGTGTGCACTTCTGACTTTTGGAAGGAGGGCTATATCAAAAGTTCAAAACAGTTGTATTAGAATATTATGTATAGGTGAAACCGTGGAGACATGCAGCATGGTGCTATGATGATAATCGGTGATGATGGTGGTTGTGTGGTGGCGAAGGAATGGAAATAGGATAGGATAGCTATCATAGCTTGAAAAGTTCAGTTTTCAGTCGTGAGTGGACAGCAGCGGAGGGTAGTGCAAGCGGAGGAGAGGTGAGATTAACAATCGAGATAGGAGGATGAGCAAACTGGCGAAGATCATTTGGACGATCACTCCAAAGAGCTTATGCAGAATAGACTACGGAGCGGTTGCAGAATTTCAGAGAGGAGACTGGAGACCGAGATACAGAAAGACACGATGATAACCGAGTAGACCTGAATAGCTCGCGAATATTTATAAGAGGCTTGAGGGGTTTGAAGGGCTTTTTGGGTAAGAGATGGGCCTACAATTTTGCAATGGACGCGCTGAGGGACTTTCAGCCAGTTAAGTGATTTGAGAACAAAGGCTACGTGGTGGCGTTTGGGAGTTTGATGTGTATCGTCAGCATAGAGTGATGATCAACAAATGATGTGGACATGAGTTTATTGAGTGGGGAGATGTAAAGAATGAACGGCAGAGAACCGAGAACAGGAACACCGCTGAAGAGGATGTGCGGAAAAGAGGAGTGACCAGCGGCATTAACAGTTAAAGAAAGTGAGAGAAAGTACGACTTGATCCACGATAGGGCATAGGGCAGTACCAGAGGAAAGACGATTAGTAAGGATAGCATGGTCTAGTGTATGGAAGGCGGCAGAGATGTCCAAAAGACACAAACAAGATGCCTGTTGACGACCTATTGCCATGACAAGTTTGCTGTATAGCTAGGTGAGTAGGCTATTGTTTCAATGCAGTGATGTTTGGTCTATATAGGCTGCAGATTGATTTGAGGACAACGCGGGCCCACGCTGCATTCAATGAAAATGGTTGTCTGTAAACGCAATTACGCACTGGGAGAAGGACGTAACTGATGAACCCTTGCCCTTAAGCTTCGTCAACTGACATGCTTCATCATCATCACTGGTGGTAGCGATACACCCCCGATTGTAATTTTAATTAGAAATCATATAGCGCCAATCAGGAAGGCTAATCAGAGGCGTTCTTTACACTAGCGTTGACGATCTTAAATGTTTATAAGAACAGAATTCTTTCACCAGTACTGTAGGCAAACCAATGCACAGAAGAGTCACCAGTTTTTGTCTCTCTCTCTCTCTCTCTCTCTCTCTCTCTCTCTCTCTCTCTCTCTCTCTCTCTCTCTCTCTCTCTCTCTCTCTCTCTCTCTCTCTCTCTCTCTCTCTCTCTCTCTCTCTCTCTCTCTCTCTCTCTCTCTCTCACACACACACACACACACACACACACCTACCTACACACCTACCTACACTCACACACACACACACACACACACACACACACACACACACACACGCGCGCGCGCGCGCGCGTTAAGTCCAACTAGGCCTATAACGATACGATGTTTACAAATAACCAGTTGTGTTGGTTCCAACCGTAGAAGCTTACCAGCTAAGATGTAGGCTATACAGTTTTGTTAAATTTTGGGGTCAGAACATGCAGCAGACCCTTGAGCCAATATCTAGAGGGAGCTACTGGTATGAAGCTTTATCGACTCCATTTTCTTTGCCTCAGCGTACAGGGACAGAGGCCCGTCGTGTCCCTCGCCGACTCATCTTCCAGCCACCAGTGTGCAGTCGATGTATTTATTTTATAACCTAGTTCGGTAGGGGCGGTAGAGGGGAAGAAACCTTTACAATATTTTATCTTTCTGTCCTGGCGGCGATATGAAACCGATCTGTAGACCGATTGTTGTCCAGTACGCTAAGCACTTCACTGTCATTAATTTTATCCGCCTAAACGACGGGACAAGTTAGACGAAACAGATTGACGTTTAGCTGTCAGCGCGTAACTATTCGCTTTCTTAAAGTAAACAGCCGACTATTTGCCCTTGTATAATTTAAGCAGCTCGAGGTTGAACGAGGCTGATATGAACCCGATCTGTATGTAGGCCTAGACTGATTGTTATCCATCACGCTGAACACTTCACTTTCATTTACCCGCGCCCATTACAGCACACAAGATGAACGAAGCAGAATGACGTTTAATTGTCAGCGCGTAACCACTCGCTGCCTTTGAACAGCCGACTATTTTGTTATATCTGCGCCGAGACTACCGTCAGGCTACGTGTGGCTATAACTTAACTGACTAACAATGTGACGGCTATTTAGTAGGCCCATTATTGTAGCCTACTCCTGCATCGTATACGGCTATCCTTAGCGCTGCGCGTAGAACAGCCAACGCGCTGCTTCATGATATTATACGTAAAATCGCAAACACAGTTTTCGCTGTTACAGTAGTTCAGGTCGAAATTTTGGATAAAAGCGTATGACGCTAGTCATTTTTCTATAATGACACGACTCCGTTAGACATCTAACTACCATAATCCAGCTGTTGGTTGTTAGTTGCTGAGGAACTCACGTAAGTACAGCAATATAATTTGTATATGAAGGCTTGCATATATGTGCGTATGCATACATTGATGTACTGTATCAAGAAACTTAATATAGCGCCTTTTGAGCACCTCAAAAAAGCACTGCACACATGGCTATCTGACTGATCTAAACAAGAGCGTTTTAAGACAGTTGGAGAAGGTTTGTTACACAGCTAGGGCCGAGTGCAACAGCGCGTAAATGCAATGGAAGACTGTTCCACGAAGATGGTCCAATATACAAGAGGGCACGATGAGCTCGAGTTGAAGTGCGGAAGCGCGGCACCTGCATATCTCCACAGTTAGTACAACGCAACGATCACCGACCATGTTGACTTGAAACTGGAATACAGAGCTCTACGATGTATGCCGGGACAGAGCCAACAACTTAAGAACGTGCCAGAAATCCGCTTGGCAACAGGAAGCCAGCGTAGCGTCTTTCGCATATATTGCGATATTTGCGAATATTTCGGCTTATTAGCTACGACTCGGGCTGTACAATTTAGAACGGACTGGAGCTGGCGCAAACAGAATAATTGAATGCCTGCAGGGACTGAATTGCAATGATCCAGACGCGTTAGGATGAACGAGTGCATGAGGTTCACTGCAACGCTGACTGCTACAGATTGCGTCGTATGACCCGAATTCTACGCAGCTGATATATAGAAGCAGGACGTGCAAAGGAAGTTTACATGATCCGACATCGTCATGTATGCATGTAGGCATGTGTATATATGTATGTATAATGTATGTATGTATTTATACAAGTATGTGTGTGATTGTGCGTATGTGTGTAGACTGTAGAGTACACTAAGATAGGATCCAAGCCGCTTAGTTTATGACATACCAACTGTAAGGAGGCGCTGCAATCGATCGATTGCAGAGCCTCCTTACAGTCCAATGGAGCAAAAGAACTGATAGTCTGACACTGTTATTTATCACACTTTCGCAAGGATGTCTTATCGTGAGAGTGGGTTCTATCTGGCATTCTCTGTTTTCCTCCCTCCACTCCACTCCTACTTCTCTCCTCCCTCTCTCTCCTCCCTCCCTCCTCCATCCGTCTTTCCTTTCTTTCTTTCCTTCTTTCTTCCTTCCTCCCTTGCTCCGTCCGTTCCTCCCTCCCTCCCTCCCTCCCTCCCTCCCTCCCTCCCTTTCTTTTCTCTTCCCTACAGGCCTACACCCTTCCTCCGTTCCTCCGTCACTCCCGCCCTCTTCCTCCCTCTCTGACACTGAATCAAGCGACCTATCGTTTGCAATCTCAGTACAATAATGGAAAGCGAATTGATACTAGACTTTGGTCTCGAAATGAAAATTGGACAAATGGTGCAAATGGCAACCTTTATACGACTATACGACGCTAGTCCGAGAGAAGGTCCGAGAGAAAGAGAGAGAAGCGGAGTAGAAAGTCCAAAGCACAAAGATTCTAAAGGACAAAGTACGCTAAACCTACAAAAGAATGTTTATGTTACTATGTTAGGGGATAATAAAGGTCAAGCCTTGGGAGAGTGCGTGCTGTAAAGGTGGAAAACGATTAAGTTGACATCGATGGCCCCATCGTGGTGGGGGACGTGGCAGTGATTATCCCATGGGAATTTAAATGGATTAAACCATAGGACAGCGGTTTGCAGTCGATTTCACTTAGAAGTGTCCATCGATTGCATCAACTTCAAGTGGTTCATTCATTTAATGCATTCATACCGCAACATTTATGTACCGGTAGCGCCTCTCCTAGGGTTTCTATTCAGAAGCACTCCGATCCAACCCCGGCTGCAGAGTATGATAAGAAATCACGCCAGTTAAGTGGGTGTTTACACGCCGAAGCGCCAGCTAGCTGTAATAGGTAGGAGAAAACAATGAAATCAGTATAACAGAAACAATTAGCAAGAACAAGCCTATTGGCTACCGGAGTTTCAAAGCATCGAATTTATGAGTCGATGGCCTTGCTCATGGTGGGAGAATCCTCCTTGACACTGAAGCTTCAAGCCTAAAAGCATTTCGCAAATGCGAAATTGAGAGGGATCCTATAGGCCATAGGCATTTGACCGACCTTGACAACTGTCATCCTTTGCCTGAGCTGAGGTTTTGGCACTTTTGGTATGCAACTCGCAGGTCGTTACGTATGTAACGACCTGCGAGTTGCATACCATCTGATGGAGTGAATCAGTCGATTGATTGAACGCTTCTTTGATTAAAACTATAACTACTGTTTATTCTAGAAACCTACAGCATTGTTTTGAAAGTCAAAAACACTATACCTATAATCAGAATAGCTTTAATTTTGATTTCTTCTTATCGCACAGCTTCAGTGTAAGTCATGACGATAGTTTCTATTGTATCTTAATAGAGTTTCCGATCGAACAATAATTCGACCATGGTTGCCAAACCGTTTCGCGGAGATATGGGACAAATTCGGATATTTGTTTGTCTGTGCACTGTACTACTCACGATGTCAGGTATGATTTCACTCTGCTATGGTCAGTCCTTTTTGTCGTTTTGTGTTAACTAATAAAAGGTCTATACTGGCGACAGAGTATAGGGCATAGTATTTGGAAAAAATCCAATAATGGATGGATTATGTAAAGTGATACTTTAAAATTATCGTCATAATAGTCCTCGGAACCACCGCCATCCGCCGCCGCCGCTAAGCCCTCGAGTCGAAACCAGTCGCTAACTGGTGTCTGTAACTTTGCATGACGTCCGCAATCGTTTTAATCGAAAATGACGTCATTTTCGATTAAAACGATTGCGGACGTTATGCTTCAGCTTCGTTTGGGGGCTTAAAGCCCCACTCCCCAGCCCAACGCTAGTTACGCCCGGGAACAATTAAAGAGATTAGGCCTATACTCGTGCATACGTGTGCCACCTAGCGAACATTGTTACTGAAATCGAAATGCTGGTAACAGACATCCGTACCACAGAATCTGCATCGCTTTACATACGCCACCTGGTGATCATTGCTATTGTTGCTATTAACCGCCGTGACAACCGCTCTGGCTCTCTGGTATCTGTGTCAACCGGACTCGGGCTTTCAGTGGACGTCGATCTCTGGACAATCGTAATCGTAATCGTAATCTCCAAACTTCTAAAGCGCCACTCGAAGGCCAGGCACAGGGCACCAGCCTATTAACGAGCGCTACGTCAGATCAGATGGGGTTTCCAGAGAGTAGTCCAAAAGAGGTCCAAGTCCGATTTCCAGGAAGCCAAACCAAATCAAAGAGGGTTCCATAGAGTAGTCAAAAAGAGGTTAAAGTCCGATTTCCAGGGTACCAGATCAGGAGAGGCAGAGCAGCTGTCAAGGCGGGTGTCGTTTACGGCGAGACTAATTGGAAGGCGGAGGATCAGATGAGTCAGGGTAGGAGTATTTGAAAAGGTGAGACTTCAGTTTTGAGTGGAAAGCCCGGGGGTGATAGATAGAGGAACATGAGGATACGACGTAGCGCTCGCGAATAAGCTGGTGCTTGCGCTTACCTTTAGAGTAGCACTTTGAATTTGGAGTTACGATTATGATTGTAGTTTATGGTCCATCACACCTATAGATTGCAGATACTACCTGACTATAATGAAGTTAGTCTGGGATTTTTGGTGGGCGTGGCCGAAAACTGATTAACAATACTTATTACTTAACTTTGAATTAAATAATATTTAAAGTTCATTGTGAAGTAAATATAACATTGGCGACGACGATGTCAAAGTATGGTAAAATGGAAAGTTTTGAGGAAGAAGAGGACGATTGGAATGAATGCATCGACGCATGGAAGAGTATTTTTGCGCTAGTGAAGTCGTGCACCCAGAGAAACAAACAGCCGTTCTATTCTTCTCAGTGATTGTGTCAGTATACTTTGGAGATCATACTACCTGGGACTTAAAATTCTATTCTGTGGTGTTTTAGTAGGCGGGTTAGAAAACTGTCTTGGGATTGAGTTGTGGTTAATTACACTTTGAATTAAACAGTATTTAAAGTTTATTGTGAAGTAAATGCACCAAGACAGACTTACTTAGTCCTTCACATCGGGCTCACAAGATAGATTACTAATAGTTTTTCAGGGTTTTTCTCCTTATGGATGTAGTCCATCCATTATTGGGACTGACGGTCACTGTGGCCTATAATCAGGCAGTGGTGTGGCTTTTTGTAATAGACAAAATGTCTGGTTGTAGGCATATTTGATATCAGACAGTTTCAGTATGCAAGCCACATTATTGTCTGAACTTTTAGATAGAATTTAAGTGTATACATGTATTCATTAACAGATAAAATCAGTCATTTGTTTGCAGTTGCCTTTGGAACCCTGATTGTGAAGCCGCAAAATCATGCGGTTATGATTGGTCAAGAAGTCCAGATGCAGTGCCAAACTAATGAGACATTGAACCTACGGTGGGACGGCATCTGTCCTGAATCTCCAAAGGAAGAAGAAATACCCGTTTATAGCGGGTACCGTTTCTCACCGTATGCTGCCAGCTTCTGTAAGCGTGTCTCAGATGCTGACGGAGAATATGGCCTAAGAATCACAGCATCAAGAGAGGCTGCTATGAGGTACAAATGTCTTGAGCCAGGTTCTTTGAAATCTTGGTCAGCACATCTGATAGTACTCGGTGAGTTATTTTTTTTTACCTTTATCTGTTGATGAATCTAGACTTTGTAACCATCTCCTTGTTCGTTCTGCTCAGTCGTTTCATTTCACACTCAGCTTAAGACTTGCCTTTTTTGAATTGCTAATTCATCATAGGCTTCTCTGTTTTATGCACTGATTTTCTAGATATTGACCTGATTGTGGTTTGGTTTTGGTGCATCATCAGCTTGACAAAAGTTACTAATCAGTAATTAATAAAATTCTTTGAAGGTAATTATTGCAGCAGTATCAGTCTCAACTTAGAGTAAAAATTATTGGGCTGCATTATTTGTCCGCTACAGCTAACATGTTAAGTTCATCCTTTTCGATACAAAGGCTAAGGAGACCAGTGACTGCTTTCAGTTTTAACGTACCTGCAGTAGACTCAGAAGAGTAATTTGTTATAAAGGAAATGCTTTCCACTTTGCACCACTTCAATGCTTTCAGCTAACTGTTAAAGAATGACTACATTTTGTTTATAAGCTGTTAAAACTGAGGCTGCACAATTACATATGAAAACGCTACATGGTGATTGACAACACTATTGTCTGATAAAAGGATTTATTTGTTACAGGTATTAACTCCTGTATTTCTAATTTCTTGTTTGTTATTTCCTTTCTAGAATCTGAGCTGACTTGTAAAAATACAACTTCAACCTCTGATGTTGACTACGTCAACATTACGTGTGCCATTGATTTTTATGGACATTGGCCCCCTGCGATTGAGTGGAGGCGATGCAATGTTACTGATGAAACCATCATCACTGCTAATGTGTCCAACTCCATCTCCCCAAATGAGAGAGTAACCAGTACCTTTACAATGAAATGGAATGGCAACAACGGTACATGCTACACAGTAACAGCCTTGTTCAAGAAAGATGCACGACCCGTTAGAACCGATGCTGAAAACATCCCATCTTACAGTCACACAATCTACTTTAATCAATCCTCAGACATGCACTGTATGTACTGCTTTTAAATCAATGAATGATATAGATATTACATGTATATTAATATAATAGTAATCTCCAAACTTCTAAAGTGCCACTCGAAAGCCAAGCGCAAGGCACCAGCTAATACACGAGTGCTGTCAGGTAATGTAATGATGATTGCACTTAAGTATAGATTGGCTTCTTAAGAGGGACTGCGAGCTAAAAACTTGTTGCTACAAAACTGGACACCCACTGTGTTGTCATAATCTAAACTGCGACAATGTGAGTTCATAAGTTCAGCGATTTATAGGTGGCCATATACATATACTAATCCTTGTGTAGTTCGGTTTTGTGAATACAAGACCTGTTTCTGTATGTTCTGGATGAGTCCTCTTGAGCGATTAAGTCCCGACTCTAAACTGATCTCTAAAGGTTGATCAGGGCAACAGATTTTGATGCTTGGATTTACTTAGAAGAGTAATAATATCACGTACCATATATTTTTCTCTCTGGTCTATACTTGTGTAAACAAACATGAGCTAACGATTTCTATATGCTCTGTTATTTACACATGCCATCAGTCATTTGATCAACCACATGCAGAAGGTTGAGTTGTATGCTGGACAGATTAATTATCACACTTATTATTTGTATGAAGGTCTGGTCTTAATTGATGTGCCAGGCATTTGTTTCAACTTCCTTTGCCAGCATGTGTGTATGAACAGAGATTGGTCTACAGAGCACTATGGGCAAAGGCAGAGAAATATTGGCTTATCACCTAGAGATAGAGAATTCACTCTCTGTTGCTGCACAGATTGTCAGCACTTGGTCTTAACTTTAAGCATTTCTTCAGTTTCTTAGTATATTAGGATATTAGGCTTTCAACTCTCTAGGTGTGGTAGTGGTCAAATCAGGTTCTCTTACCTGGCACTTTAAGATCTTACACCACTGAATACATGCTACAAGAAATTCCTTCTTATTTTTGATTTATGTGATTTTCATTCTAGTTTCCACTGAGAAAGATCACAGTAGCATTGTTACGATTGTCGCAGTGACTGCAATCGTTACAATAATCATCGGCGTTACTCTCGTTTATTGGTAATGTTACTTTTGTATTAATTGATTGTTACTTCAGGTATAATTCTGTCATGCCCTCATGTCATTCCTAAAATTTCTTAAAAGGAAAGATACTAATTAACCTTATATGTATTACAACCGATTTTGGAACAATACACAAGATAGTTTTCCTCGTTTATTGGTAAATTGTTTTTTTGGGATTGATTGGTTGTTACTTCAGGTATGATTCTGTCGTACCCTTATGTCATTCCTCAAATTTATAAAAAGAAAGAGTACTAATTAACCTTGTTTGTATTTCAAGTGATTGTGGAACAAGAATCGCTTAACACTTTTCTTGTCTTGTTACTTGCAGTTGCTGCTACCGCAAGAAACGCAATGTTCCAAAACAAAGACTCCCGAGGCCTGTGAGCGTTTAATTCAAGCACACTTCTGTGACATTCCGTGCCTTGAAATCACAGCTTGTACTTGTAATCTGACATTTATAAAAAGAAACTGGAAGAAACGCCCAATGTTGATGACTATCCGATGAAAACTCAGTAACAAACAGATCAGCAACAACATTGTTAACACACCAAAGCACGTACATAACAAGCTGCTGTGCCAACGATTAGCGGTTGACTGTGTCGCCAAATTCAGCTTTCTGCCTTTTACGTTCTGTGTTTCATAATGTTGATCTGTTCAATATTGGTCTCTTGCTCTGTTGCCTCTGTGTCTTAGCAGACTGATATTCAAGACATTGATCTGATTACGACTTGGTTTTGGTGCGCAATCAACTTATGCCTTGCGCATTAGTAACCAGCGCAATAGAAGTTTCTAATTAATTAATACTTAAAACGCTTCTTGGTCCAGTGGCGACGCCGCCTATATCTTTGGTGTGGCTTTTGCTGTACCACTTTTTAAGGTGACACAGCAACAACATACTTTTGCCGTACCGTTTTCTGTCGGTTAAAAGCTTCGACCCACTAATTTGCCGTACTACTTTTCAAATCGTGGCGCCGCCACTGGCTTGGTCTGAATGCTTCCGTGTCTTAGCGTACTGATATTCTAGACATTGATCTGATCACGACTTGGTTTTTGTGCACAATCGACTTATGCCCTGTGCTTTAGTAACCAGCACAATAGAAGTTTCTAATTAATAATTAAAACGCCGCGTGGTCTGAATGCTTCTGTGTCTTAATGGACTGATATTCTGGACATCGACCTGATTATGGCTTGGTTTTGGTGCACCATCGGCTAATGCCTATAATATGCCGCTAAATTAAACTTTCTGCCTGTTATGTTTCACATGTTGATCTCTTCGATAGTGCAATTGGTCTGTTGCCTAACGAATAATATTGCATATTTGCATTTCACAGTTTATCAATCAATCGATCAATCAGTCATGGAATTTATATAGCGCCTCTTCAAGGGCTCTACTCAGAGGCACTCCCAAGCCAGGCCTGATCAAAGAGAAAAGTCTTCAATAGAGCATAAAAAGAAGACGCGTGAGTACGAGGAGATAGGCAAAGGAGAGGTGGTAAGTCATTCCACGCAGTTGGACCAGCGACAGAGAATGCTCGGCGCTGCATAGTAGCAGTGCGGGCATACGGGACTATAAAGTCGCCCCGAGAAGAGGAACGGAGGGCTGAGCGACCCGTAAGAGAAGAAGAGAGAGTGAAAGCAGAGCATAGGTAGGAAGGAGCCATGCCCAAAACACATTGCCAGGCGAGAGAGCAAAGCCGATACAGGATACGCTGCCGGATGGGAAGCCAATGAAGAGTATGATGCATGTAGGAGGATACACTACCATAGCGGGGTATGGAGCCAACAAGGCGCGCCGCAGACCGCGGGACCCTCTCAAGGAAGGACAGGCGGGCTTGAGGAAGACCGGTGTAGAGAGAGGAAGACCGGTGTAGAGAGAACCTAACTGATCCCGGTGCGGGATGTAGAGTATGCAACAGGCTTGTAATGCGCCTGCCTTTGTACTTTAACATGAGATTTATCTATTGCTGAAAAAATGAGCTTCTCCCTTGTTTCCCACTGTTGTGTATGGCAGACTATTTGTTTTACTTTGGCACTGTATATATATTGCTTTTGACAGCCACATACGAGAAAAATGGCGTTTAGATATTTATGTATATGAAGTATGACTATGATTTCTGTTCAGCCTCTCTGCCTATTTTCTGCAAACCCTTGAAGACCATTCTGTTCGATCGTGGTTTCATTGTGTTAGGTCAGGAGCGCCTCTGAGGAGTTTCTATTGGAGTGGCGCTATATAAATTTGCCATTACACTTACAATGATTTCACTGTATGAGAATTAATGGCTTCACGTTATTCTATTCAAGTTTATCATTTGTATACCATTTGAGGTACTGTGAAGTTTCGTTGGCGAATGGTTGGGATTATCAACAGAGAGGTTGCTGCGAGTAGCCGAAGACAGGAAAGGATGGAGAAGAATCGTCTACAATGCGACCAACCCTCGTATCGAGGACGGTTAAAGAGAGAGAGAGAGAAGTTTCGTTTGAAAAATGTACTTAACGCCAAGAAAGGTGTCCATATGATCTGCTGAAATGTTGCGGCTTAATTATTTAGTGTGTGTATAAGTTATTTCAGTGCCTGATGAGATTATTACTATGATAGGGTCTTCCATAAACGACACTGCCAAAAGTGACCTACTTTCAGTGTCGGATTTAGACTCGGTGAGGTCCTAGGCTATATAAAACTTTGAGGCCCTTGTTAAAAATTACGCAGGAAGGTCTAACAAAACTTGAAGACATATTTGCCCTTTAATTTTTTAATAGCAAGACATTTAAAGTGAAGAATTCAAATTATTTTCAATGAATGCATTTACTCGGGCAAGATGGAATTTACTACGCAGACCATTTAAAAAGGTTCTTACATAATATATATATATAATATAATATATATATGCCGCTAAATTAAACTTGTATGTGCTATATATATATATATATATATATATATATATATATATATATATATATATATATATATATATATATATATATATATATATATATATATATATATATATATATATATATATAGCACATACAATTTAAAAAGCCTCCTCAAATCTAAACTTTTTAAAGGCCCCTGCAGATTGTGAGGTCCTAAGCTGTAGCTTTTTTAGCTTATGCCTAAATCTGGCACTGCTTACTTTGAACCAACCCCTCCCCTTGTACACTTATACACGCGTTATGTATTATAGGCTCCCCCATCACCTGCGAACGTCCGTTCACACTGAACCTAAGGCATAGATTAGGCCACGTTATGCTACCAGGTGCCACTTTGATACTGCCGCGTCCAGGAAATGATTCTAATTAGATCTACGCCAGTACAGATTGTCCGGTGGCTGACTGAATTTGATGTTAAGGAACGTGTTCCCTTCTGTCTTTCTCTGTTTCACCCTCTCTCTCTGGAAGTTTCCGTCTGTCTGTCTCTGTCCTCTATCTCCGTGTCTTTCACTGCCTCTGTCCTCTCTCTTCCTGGCTCTATCCCTCTCCTTTGTCTATCCCTGTCTCTCTATGTTGGCTTATTTCAGAGATCTGAATCTCGGGCTAGCACTCCGTAAAGAGGTAGCTTAAATGGCATGGCAACCATTCCTATTGAAAAGTTGGCAGGGTCGAGGCCACAATTATACGATCGTTAGGGGGCCTATAGCAAAAAGTGCCCAGCATACAATCCATTCATTCGATTGTCTGGCTAATTAGGTCAATACAGAGAGGGCATTCGTCAAAGCAGGTCAAGGGTAGCTCTTCTGTAACTTGTACAGATTTTCATCCTGATAGGAGGCATGGCGATAAAATAATAGACACGGTGGAACGACCGATTTAACCCTTCGTCGGGCGGAAAAAAATTATACAACTAAGGGCGTGGGGTCAATTTTGACCCCATAGTAGTTATCATGTAATTCGAATAAAATAAGCACTTAGATTGCACGATAAGGTCATTATTATGATTAATATTCACTTAAATGTCATTATTTGTTGTACTTCCTCATGACGTGACGTCATAACGAGACTTCATAGCATGCCGTCACGTCATGATGTCATGACGCCACATACAAGCATAGGCTTGTAATACTGTTCCTACCTTAATGTTTAGCTTTCTAATACAATATAATGATGTATCCTCATGACAAGACGTCATATCGTGACTTCATGACGTGGCGTCATGACATGACGTCACGTCATGATGTCATGACGCCACATACATGTCATGACGCCACATACAAACATAGGCGTGTAATAATGTTCTTACCATAATGTATAGCGCCCTCAATACAATATAATGACACTTCCTCATGACATGACGTCATAGCGTGACGTCATGACGTGGCGTCATGACATGACGTCACGTCATGATGCCACATACTAGGCTTGTAATACTGTTCTTACACTAATGTATAGTGCCCTTAATGCAATACAATGAAATGACGCTAGAATGAACATAGGAGACTGCTAGGAGCCTAGGAAAGTATTTCATCAATAAGTAGAGAGACATGTCTGACAGAAGATTTGACAGTGGACAGGGCACACATTCTTATGAAATGCCTTGCACACAGCCGTGGCTTTTTTTGTCCGTCTGTCTGGGACAAACTTGGCAGCGACATCGTTTCTTTGGTGGTTCCAGAGTGTCGTCAAACAGTCATCCTCTAATCAGTCCACGATGAGTTGTATCGCTGTTCCTGTAGCTCTTGGCAAAGGTCTTTTCCCAGTTTCTTGACGACGCTTTCTCACTCGAGCTTTATACACCTGTAGCGTGCTCGTCCCGCTCTCGCGAGTGCCCGCGCTGTTGTGAGAGAACATCTGAAGAGTATACAAGCCCTGGTTTTGAACCCAGCTTGCTGGCGCTGTGGGCCTGTTCTCTTCTCTCTATCTGCTGCAACCGCTGTCGCCTTTTCTTACTAGGCCGAGAGCGAGGCTTCACGTCCGATTGCATTATACTAGGTCCCCGAGGCATTCTTCTACCATGGATGACGAGTGGCATGTCCGCGGCTTCCGTTGCTGGCGCAGCAGGGCTTAGTGTCAAGCCCTCACTAGGGTTCGGCGCTCTCACAACAGACTCAATTTCTTTCTTCTGCTCTCTTCTCTCAGGGACCCTATCTGATAACAGGCGCTCCATAAATGCCTGAAGACCAATCTCCCTATTAGCCTGGCGCTCTGCAAATACTTGTTGAGTTTCCATGAAGGTCTGTTGAGATTCGAATAATGCTCTCATAAGCGTTTCCTGATTTGTCAGGCGCTCTATAAATGCCCCTAGTATCGAGTCTTGATTTGTCTGGCGCTCTACAATTGTTCTCTGGGTTTCTACCACCCTTTCCAAAATGTCGCCTGTTCGGCTAGTTTCGTGTTCAGATAAAATCTCTTCTTCCATTATAATTATTTATTGAACAGAAATGAAATTATCGACTTATACTATCGCCATATGTTCATTTACATTTATATAGCACAAGTGAATCTAAACTATCGACTTATCTATCGCTGTATGTTTCCTGACTAAGTTAACGTGTACACTTATATAGCACATGAACTTAACCTATCGCCTTATCGCTTCACAACAAACTTATACGTATCTAATCTAACGATCTAAGTATCGCTGGAGATTTCAACATACGACTCAAAAGAATAAGGGGTTGTACTCCCTGAACTTCCAAGATATATTTTTCCCAATTGCCAATATTTGCGATCTCGGTCAAATCCAGTAAATATCATTCCTCGTCAAGGTTATCCAAGGTCATGGGAGCTCCGTTGCACCAATTCAATCGAAAACATGGCCTCCGGGTAATTTTGCCATAATTCCCCAAATTCGAAGAAATATCGAACGCCCGTCGATAAATTCGACGCCCGATCTTCAAAGATGTAGTTACGATGAAATAAAATTATTATCCCCAACTTTCGACAATTTCCATCGTTTTAATCGTAAAATTCCTTATTGCGCAGTTAAGACCATTTCACGCTAAAAATAGCTCCAAGGACACCAATTCCTTCCTTTCTCGTTCACGTCTAGGTTGAAACTGCATACAGGCCACGAAAACGGGCGCAAATGTTCGCACGTGCTCACCTCTAGCCAATCACGAACAAGTACAGAATGCGCGACGTCTTCTCATTGGTTGACTCGCATACCACAGATCTACCGCTGGCCTGCACTGTACAGCACTACCGCAGTGGCCTCTAGCGAACAACATTGACTTCGCAATCTTAGTGAAAGTAATATACTTAAGGCTTGTAACGATTCGTTACACCCTTCCCCACTTAGCTCAAATTTCCAGACACTCTGGAAATTTGCTGGGAACAATCCCAGAGTTATCCAGGAAATCTCCAGATTTTAATACAATGTTCCTTAACTACAACATCGATACTAGTTAACAGCAAGGTTTCATAAGCATCGCTCAATCCTGCGAGAAGTCAACAAAGTCTGCTACCATTACATCAGAAGCAGAAGAGCTCCTACACAACTAATGTCAAGCTAAGGTAAGACTGTTCTATTAAGCAAAGTACAATAGCTTAACAAATTTATACTAGCAATAAAGTAAACACCTATTCATCAAAATAAAACTGAGACATAGCATCTCGCTCCTTTCAACAATAGTCGCCATTAAGCGGCGCAGAACTAGACTTACAAAACTAAATCTTTATGAATGTCACATTATACCGACTCTCTAGTGACAGGCACAGGGTAGTGGCATTATTACAATACATCACTCTCAAATCTCCTTACCTTTTCTCATACTTATACAGTGTCAACCTTACATGTACCTTACCGGTTTCTTAATTTCGCGTCTGGGCCGATCGATAACAACCAAATCCAGATCCTCAGGGTCATCACAGATGTCCGCGGCATCCGGTCTCACATCCTGCTGAGGGGCCGGTCTACCCTCCCAATTATCAAGTGGCTCTCCCTCATAACTCTTGAGTTTATCTACATAGACTAACTGTGGTCGTGACCTAGCGGACTTCTGTATCTTGTACAAGACCGCGTTCAGTTGTTCTATAACTCTATAGGGACCCGTGTAATACTTTGCCCATTTCTCTTTCAAGCCAGGCCGCTTCCTGGGATAGAAATACCAGACAAGTTCTCCTGGTTTGAAGGTGGCCGGTTTAACCCTTAAATTGTACCGATAGGCTCGGCTTGTAGCCTGGCGCTGCATAAACTCTCGAGCTAACCTAAAATCAGCTTGAACATTTTTCATCTGCAGAGCTACGAAATCATCAGTGTTTAACAAAACATCAGACATTTGAACATCGCCTAATACTAAGTCAATCGGTAAACACAATTCCCGTGACAGGAACAGACGATTCGGACTGAATCCTGTACTTTCACTTTCCGTAGCTCTGTAGGCGGCGAGGACATAAGGCAGATGCACATCCCAATCCCTTTGATTGTGAGCGACCACCTTTGCCAACATAGCGTTCAACGTTCTATGGAAACGCTCCACAGCTCCGTTCGAACTTGGTTTATATGGCGATGTTCTTACTTTGTCGATCTGTAATCGTTTACACAAGTCTTGAAATAAGGCAGCCTCAAAACATGGACCTTGGTCCGTGAGGATCTGTCTAGGGCATCCATACCTAGAAAAGACCTCGGTGACCAAAACTCTGGCTACGGTTGATGCTTCCTGATTGCGTATAGGATGAGCTTCAGCCCAGCGCGTATAGTGATCCACTGCTGTCAAAATGTAACGATATCCCTTGCTAGACACTGGGTGTGGGCCGGTGATATCTACTCCGAGACATTCCCACGGGGCGCCCACGATCATCGACTGCAGCTGTCCCTGACGAGGTAGTTTACCACGAAAGTATTGTGCACACAAAGTACACCGACGCAGTTGCATTCTTACATTCTCCCTCCACCCGGGCCAATATGCTCTTTTCTGTAGCTGGGCGAGAGTTCGACGTATTCCCATGTGTCCTCCATTTATGCCTTCGTGCGACAACTGGATAAGCGCAGACCGACGACCCGGCGGTGGTATCAGTTGTAACCATCGCACTTCATTTGTCTCAGGGTCCAGCCATTTTCTTTTCAGTAGTCCATCTTGCACTACCAACTGAGGCCATTGCGCCACTAACGTCTTCACCATAGTAGTTGAACTTCGTATACGATCGTAAGAAGGAACCTCATCTGAAGACGATTTCTGCTGCATCACCCAACCCAACTCAGGGTCGGTCCTTTGCTCATCACCAATGACCTGACGACTCCAGTCCACAGGTAAGTCAGATGCACCACTCACAGTTTCTGAAACTTCCCTCACTGCATCCACTTGGCATGGACGACGAGACATGGCGTCTGCGTTTCGGTGGGTAGTACCTGCTCGATGCTGAATGTCGAATTGAAATTCTTCTATTACTGACAACCACCGGGCCTGTTGTCCTATCGGAAGAGGAGTTCTCCTTAACCACTGCAAGGCTGAATGATCAGTCCGTAGTAAAAACTTTCTTCCCAACAGGTATTGTCTGTAGGTCTTGAGATAATAGACGATCGCTTAGTTCCCTTCTTGTTACATCGTAATTTTGCTCGGCCAAAGAGCAAACTCTACTGCCATAGCAAATAACACGTTCTTCTCCTCCTTGTACTTGAGATAGAACTGCTCCAATAGCTTCTCCTGAAGCATCCGTATCTAAGACGTATAAACCAACATCGTTAGGTAACGCCAGAATAGGTGCCTCGGTTAGCCTCTTCTTTAGTTCCTCAAACGCTTTTTCACATTCTGCTGACCAACGGAATTGTACTCCTTTCTGAGTTAACGCGTGAAGCGGGCGAGCAACTTTGGCAAACTCCGAAACAAACTTTCGATAGTAAGAACATAATCCAAGAAATGCTCTCACATCACGAAGCTTTCGAGGTGTCGGCCAATCTCTTACTGCTGTGATCTTTTCTTCATCCGTTGCGATACCATTTTCGCTAACCACGTGTCCAAGAAATAGCACTTGACGTTGCAAAAGATGGCACTTAGATGGCTTTAACTTTAGTCTCACTGAAGCTAGTCTTGTCAGCACACATGTCAACCGGGTTAGATGCGTGTCCATATCGGATGCAAAGACAATAATGTCATCCAGATATATTAAACACATCGAAAAATTCAACCCCGCCATGACCAAATTCATCATACGAGCAAAACAGGCCGGAGAGTTGGTCAGTCCAAACGGGAGTACACGAAACTGAAAACTTCCTTTTCGAGTAATGAATGTCGTCTTGGGTCGGTCCTTCGGATGCACAGCGACCTGATGATAGCCAGCCCGGAGGTCGAAGGTACTGAACCATTTCGCTCCAGCTAATGCATCTAGACTCTCGCTTATTAACGGTAAGGGATAAACATCCTTGACCGTCTTTGCATTTACTGCTCGATAGTCTACGCAGAATCTTGACGACCCATCTCGCTTCTTGACCATCACCACATTACTCGACCACGCAGAGGTCGAAGGTTCGATAAGGCGGTGCTGCAACATCTGATCAACCTGTTCGTCGATTACCGGCAACAAAGACAATGGTTGTCGTCGAAGCGGCTGTTTCACAGGAGTTTCATTTCCAGTCTCGATTTCGTGTCGTACAATTTCTGTAAAACCAAGATCCCATTCGTGCAAGGAGAAGGCTTTAGAATTGTCCAAGATAATCTTTCGTAATTTCTCTTTCACTTCTGCGGAGACATCTTCGGCAGCTTCAGTCCAGAGCACCGAAAGCTGAGATTCAATTTCCGCTTCTGAGATTTTCTCTGGTGTCTCAGTAACTGCAGCACATCCCGCCGTGTTGAGATTTTCAAGATCTTCTCCAACCACGGTAACTTCTTCGGTCGTGCACTGAATTCCCTTTTTCACTCGGATTTCGCGACCAGTCGGGTTCATGACCCGCACAGTCAAATCCACCATTCTTTCAGGAAGAAGTGTCCCGGCAACTACTAATCCAGAAGCTAACACTTGCGGCTGAGTCGCCCACGGAGACAACTTCAGTTTCAAGTCCGATAAAATCGCATAAGCCTCAATATCCATTTCACTGCGAGCAGGCACCTTTACATTGTTAGCCACGGCTATCCTCCTGCAGATTGCTGTTCGACGTCGACCTTGGATAGGAATAGTGTGACCTTGAATCTGAACCCACCTCGCTCCGAGGTTCCATAGAACACTATTTTTCTCCATCCAGTCCATTCCGATTATAAGCTCTGTAACTTGTTCAGTGGCCAAACACTTGACTTCAAAAGAAAAATTGTCCACCGTACAATTAAGAGTAACTTCGCCCAATACGCGGATTTCGGAACCATTTGCCGCTCTCACTAGCTGTCGGGATTCTCTCATATCCTCTTTACGTACCAACGACGCTGGAGTCAAGGACAATTCACTCCCTGTGTCCAGTAATGCGAAGGTAGGCTTTCCATTCACAGTCAACGAGAGATAGGCGTTGCTACATCCCTGAATATGTCGATTGCTTGCCGGTTCTTGTTGGTTCGGAGTTCCATTTACATCGGTCGGAACATTCTGTCGAAACGGACATGACCTGGCCAAGTGTCCGGGTTGATTGCACTCAAAGCAGAGCTTGGTAGACCGCCATGACTTTCGATTGTCTTTCCTTTGTCCACTATCGAAATAACTGGTCGCACCTTCCATTCTCCAACGAGGCGGAACTTCTCGCTGAGCTTGCGGCTGAAAAGGAGGAGGAGGAATTCTAAAGGCTGACGAATTTTGCCAGGATTCCAAGGCTTTCTCCATTTTCTCCAACCTCTTCTGTTGTGTTTCTATAAGTCGCTCCAACTGTTTCTGTTGTTCTAAAAACTGGCGCATCAACTCTGAATTTGGATCATTTTCCTTCACAGCCTTCACACGTGCCGGTCGATGTTCAAAATGATCTGAACTGTCCTTGTCAACTCGAGAATAGCCTTCTAAACGCAAAGCAAGTTTGTACGCTTGATCAAGTGTCTCTGGCTCGCGTTCCCGTAGCTTCAAGGCTAATTCTTTATCTTTTAAGGCATCCACGAAAGCACGTATCGCAATAGTTTCACTATGTTGCGACGGTGGTCCAGGGTATGCCAATGTTAGCAGTCTTCGAATGTCCTGAACTAAGCTTCCGAGATCCTCTCCATCTTTCTGTCTTCTTGTGCTCAATTGAGTCTGATATAACGCAGCTTGCTCTGCACTTCCGTAACGAGATCGAAGTTTCTTAACCAAGTCCGACCAGGTAACCATAGTAGCAGAGTCGAATTCCCATAAAAGCTGGTTTGCCGGTTCTGTTAAAGAACACGTTAACTGGTTTAATTTCTCTTCATCCGTCCAACCGTTATTTCTCGAACACACCTCAAATTTTCTAAGAAAAGCTTCTATTGGGGTTCGACCATTGTAACCACCAAGCTTAATCCATTGTCTACTTCTCTCCGGTGTTACATTCGTCGAGGTAGACGTTAGAATTGGCTTCACCGTAGCTTCCGCAGTAGAAATAGTTTCTCCCGTTGCAGCTTGTTTAACTTTAGCCACAACCGGTTTATTCTCCATTGCGATTAAACAGTCATCAGGAACAACAGTTTGGGTTGCCACTGACGTCACTGTTTTCTGAAGCATCATCTTCTGAAAGTTAGAGTCAGGTTTCACATCGCTCGCTAGTTTAACATTTGCTTCTTGCTTTTCCATCGGACTAAGTTGCACATTCGACGGACCATAACATAACATCACCTGTTGAGGCTTTGGCTCCATGTTGCAAACAACTTCCGGTTTGGACATTGAGGCAGCTGTGGGTATCCGAGGCCCATTAATGTCTGGAGTATGAACAGGCATAAGCATAAACATGTGGCTTGACTTATTCATTTCTCCTGCATCAACAATACTAACATACTGAGGAGGAAAAGACGCTGAGACTTTTGACGGCATCATCAAAGATTCGATTTGTCCACCAGTAGATCGAGGCATAGTCAGCGACGACGAAGGCAGATGCTGAGAAAGTGTTACTACTCTTGGCTCAGATGACATGGCGTAGACAGGAGTATTCGTCATTTGAAGTCGTTCATCTTGGCTCCAACTGACTTGTCCAACTGTAGGCCTTGTTTCTGTCCAAGTTCTAGGCAAGGTGGTCGCTCTCATGTCGACAGGTACATGACGACTGGGATGCGCATCTCTGCCTGTTCTTCCCACTTGAGAGACTTGAGAAACCAAGTCTTCTCGTACTGTTGGCCGTCTCGAGTCTTCTCCCAAGCTTTGACCAACACCTGCAACTGAAAACTCCAGGTTAGTATATGATCGTATATTCTTTTGATCTACACCTACTGGGTTAACCTTAGTATCTACATTATGTGTTGACCTAGCATTACTAACATCAGAGTCTGTACTATTAGTTTCACTGAGACTCTCAATTGCATCCGCGTCTGAAGCAGAATTTAGTTCTATCTCTGTTTGTGTAGGCATAGCCCAGTTAAACATTTTATTTTCGAACTCTGCTGGTCCTAAGTCCATTAAGTTTGCCCTATCCATTCTATAGAAAATTTCATTATCTTCTGTATAGTAGGCTGGTTTCGGTTCTTCTGTAGTTCTAACTAAATCTTCTCTAGTTCTAACCAAATCTTCCATAGTTCTAAGCCCGATTCTGGTACCAAGTGTAGCGTGCTCGTCCCGCTCTCGCGAGTGCCCGCGCTGTTGTGAGAGAACATCTGAAGAGTATACAAGCCCTGGTTTTGAACCCAGCTTGCTGGCGCTGTGGGCCTGTTCTCTTCTCTCTATCTGCTGCAACCGCTGTCGCCTTTTCTTACTAGGCCGAGAGCGAGGCTTCACGTCCGATTGCATTATACTAGGTCCCCGAGGCATTCTTCTACCATGGATGACGAGTGGCATGTCCGCGGCTTCCGTTGCTGGCGCAGCAGGGCTTAGTGTCAAGCCCTCACTAGGGTTCGGCGCTCTCACAACAGACTCAATTTCTTTCTTCTGCTCTCTTCTCTCAGGGACCCTATCTGATAACAGGCGCTCCATAAATGCCTGAAGACCAATCTCCCTATTAGCCTGGCGCTCTGCAAATACTTGTTGAGTTTCCATGAAGGTCTGTTGAGATTCGAATAATGCTCTCATAAGCGTTTCCTGATTTGTCAGGCGCTCTATAAATGCCCCTAGTATCGAGTCTTGATTTGTCTGGCGCTCTACAATTGTTCTCTGGGTTTCTACCACCCTTTCCAAAATGTCGCCTGTTCGGCTAGTTTCGTGTTCAGATAAAATCTCTTCTTCCATTATAATTATTTATTGAACAGAAATGAAATTATCGACTTATACTATCGCCATATGTTCATTTACATTTATATAGCACAAGTGAATCTAAACTATCGACTTATCTATCGCTGTATGTTTCCTGACTAAGTTAACGTGTACACTTATATAGCACATGAACTTAACCTATCGCCTTATCGCTTCACAACAAACTTATACGTATCTAATCTAACGATCTAAGTATCGCTGGAGATTTCAACATACGACTCAAAAGAATAAGGGGTTGTACTCCCTGAACTTCCAAGATATATTTTTCCCAATTGCCAATATTTGCGATCTCGGTCAAATCCAGTAAATATCATTCCTCGTCAAGGTTATCCAAGGTCATGGGAGCTCCGTTGCACCAATTCAATCGAAAACATGGCCTCCGGGTAATTTTGCCATAATTCCCCAAATTCGAAGAAATATCGAACGCCCGTCGATAAATTCGACGCCCGATCTTCAAAGATGTAGTTACGATGAAATATTATCCCCAACTTTCGACAATTTCCATCGTTTTAATCGTAAAATTCCTTATTGCGCAGTTAAGACCATTTCACGCTAAAAATAGCTCCAAGGACACCAATTCCTTCCTTTCTCGTTCACGTCTAGGTTGAAACTGCATACAGGCCACGAAAACGGGCGCAAATGTTCGCACGTGCTCACCTCTAGCCAATCACGAACAAGTACAGAATGCGCGACGTCTTCTCATTGGTTGACTCGCATACCACAGATCTACCGCTGGCCTGCACTGTACAGCACTACCGCAGTGGCCTCTAGCGAACAACATTGACTTCGCAATCTTAGTGAAAGTAATATACTTAAGGCTTGTAACGATTCGTTACACACCTTCAATTTCTCATGAAGGGCGTAAGCCCGAAGTGCCGCAATATCCAGCATGTTGCAGAATGGCACTACCGCCCAAAGGCTGGTTGAGAACTTCGTGTTGAATGTTTCTATTATCTGGTCAGCACAATAAACTACTTGGTCTTGTTGTAGAGTTGATAACCTCCGAAAGTTGCCTTGGTGTTTTGCCAAAAGTTCCATTGGAGATGTGCATAGTCGGCAAGACGATGACCAGTTTGTCTTTCTTACAGGTTGTAAGAAAGCAATGACGAGTCGTCGGTCTCAGTGAACCCGACAAGGTATGAGTACAATCTCGTGTCCTCCCGAAGAAACAAATTTTTTTGGGCAACTCTAATCGATTAGTACGAATAGCACCAACCAAAGTAGATTTCTTTATCTTCAGAACATCTGTAGCAAGGGCCAGCGAGGTGCAAAAGTTATCAGTGGTAATGTTTCGACCTCCACATTCAAGAGGTTGTATGAGCTGGCGGACAACCTTTCCTTCCAGATCTTTGGATGGAGCTGCATCAGCGCTCTCTTTGCTGCAATATATGCTGGCATTGTACAGCTAATTGGTTTCAGCATCGTAGCACATCCATAACTTGATACCGTATTTTGCTGGCTTTAACGGAATATACTGTACGAATCTGCACCGATTCGATATGGAAGAGTCGTTCGTCCATTGTGAGATATGGCTCTGGAATCTATGTACCTTGAGTGGGAGGGCAACACTGATAAGTAAATTGGAACAATAAATAAAGAAGTAATATTGTGGGTTTGGGGCAACTTTAGACTGTCTAACGAGAGAGAAACATCGATTATTAGTTATGGGGTCAAAAATGACCCCATGACCTTAAGTGTATAAATGTCCTGTAATTTGTTTTCATCTAAAATTCGCATGCATACTCAACTGGGAGTACGTAGAGACAACCTGTACAATAATTCTCGTGAAAAATCAGAGCAGCCGTTTCAGTTTTTAGCATCGATCCATGGTTTGAAAATGCACTCTGGGGTCATTTTTGACCACACGCCCGACGAAGGGTTAAGGAATCGACATCAAAATAATGTCTGTGGCCAGGCAGCCAACATCACTAGATACAAACTGCATGCCTGTGCGATGGGATTTAGTAGGCCTATAGTCATAAGGTCCAATCCCCAATGTGGGGTTCGCGATAGTCTAGTGTTTGGAGTGCTGAACTCTCAACCGAGAGGTCGACAGCTCAAATCCCCTCCAGGGCAGAAATTTGGTTCGAGATTTCTGGTCCATCTGCACCTCCCAGACAATGCTGACGATTATAATAAGATCTGGTTTTAAAATCCAATTCACCGCATGGACGCAGGCGATCTCAATGCCTTTTCACCATTATAGGGTGATGATAAAACGGATCAAGGAGCCTGAAGGAGGTACGGCGTTACGTCGATGTTCTCATAGAGCAATATATTGAACAGCGGCCAAGGGACTCATATTAAACACAGAGGGCCTCAGTTTCATAGATATAAGTCAGCTTTGAAGTGCGATTGGAATGTATCGTCTCACTCTCTCAGCAATGACCACTATCCCAGAAGTTGATGACATTAAGTATGCTTCCAGAAAGGCCAGTTGGAACAAATTTAAATCATACTGTAGATTTTTGGAAAACATGGTAAATGAAAATATACATTTTATCATACATGATAATTATCCCGCAAGCTTCCGCCAAAAATAGGTGTGTGAGACCATAGGGTTACAGCTACATTGGTTCATTGATTCTGAGAATTTTATATAGCGCCTCTTCAGATACATGTACCTATACTCAGAGCTGCTCCCAGCTCAGCCACAGCTAAAGAAAGGAGATTTGAGGGACTTACAAAAAGCAGGCGAGTTTAACAGTGGCAACAAGCGCAGGTTTAGAGGTATACGCCATTCCAGACGGAGGGCCCTACAATAGGGCATAGGAAGATATATATGTTTTGGTTTAAAATGAACTTTGACACAAACAGAAAGGTTGCTCCAGTCCTAAAACATAAGTGTGGAAGAAAGATTTCATCAAATTTATTGCATCTAACTTTGCCGACGAGCAATGGAAGTTTCCTCTACTTTCGCAGGTGAAAACCATGGCAAATATCTGATTAAAATAGCGCCTCCTTTTGGGGGTTGTTTCCAGTGTCTCCAATACCGTTGGTGCTGCAATTGCAACAGCAGTACTTGTGGACTATAGAATTGTGACTGATGACGACCAAAGTTCAGCTATTGAAAGATCAAAATTGTGGAGAGAGATAGAGAGAGAGACACAGAGAGAGAGAGAGAGAGAGAGAGAGAGAGAGAGAGAGAGAGAGAGAGAGAGAGAGAGAGAGAGAGAGAGAGAGAGAGAGAGAGAGAGAGAGAGAGAGAGAGAGAGAGAGAGAGAGAGAGAGAGAGAGAGGTTTCGAAAAACTTTATCCGAAGCAAGTGGAGAACAGAGTGAACTGAGAGCATTGTATTTTGATGGTAGGAAAGATGTAACGGTTTCTTTGCCGTCAGTCAGTCATAAATGTCAAATAATGGAAGAGCCAGTGGCGTAGCCAGGTTTCAACGCCAGAGGGAGCGAGCACATGAAAAGGCCCCAACCACCAAAATAAATAATTATCGGCATTCACGTTGCAAAAATGCTTTGAATCTAATTAACACAACTAAATTTCAAGCCACATTTGTAAAATGCTCAAATTATCTATTAGTTATGCTATTTATTTATTCGTTCATTCATTCGAGGATTTATATAGCACCTCCTCACTCCTCAGCAGGGCCGGATTAACATTTTGTAGGCCTGGTTCCAAGATTTTATAGTAGGCCCCTATAATATATGTTCAATCACTGGCGGCGATCTTGTTTGGCAGGTGGGGGGTACACGGGACACTTGAACCGATCTGGTAAAAAAAGGGGTGACAAATTTGACGTTTTTTGGTGTTTCTTCAAAATTGAGGGGATGCAACTCTATAGTGTGTCCCCAACTCTTAAAAGTAGGGGTCTTGTCCCCTCGACCCCCCGGATCGCCGCCCATATGTTCAATCAATAAGTGGTGACGAAATTTAAAGCACAGATATTTATGAATTGGAAGACGGAGGATCAGATGAGTCAGGGTAGAAGTTCTTTAAAAGATGACTTCGGTTTTGAGTGGAAAGCCTGGGGCGATAGATAGAGGAGCATGAGGAGGAGGATGGAGGACGGGTTGCAACCTGATGGAGGAACCGAGAATCTGCGGAACTCAGAGCCTCAGGGGGAGATCGTTCCAGAGGCGTGGTGAATAGCGGTTAAACAGACACGTGTTCTTATACGAAATGTTAGGGGCGTTGTTGAATAAAGACCATGTATGGAAATAAATACCGATTAATGTGGGATTTTGCTGGGTTTCAGTTCTCACTGTTTAGAATGAATGTTCTTAAGCTAACATTACAAGTTACATTAATATTTATTTGTAGAAACAGGTTAAACGCTCTGAGTTCTGTGAGCAAACGACTGCTTTGTATAGGGTTACGTCACGACAAAAGGTTGAAAAAAATTGGATATAGTCTATCCATTATTGGAACTGACAGTCACTTTGGCCTATTATAGTGTGACTGTGGTGTGGTTTTTACAATAGACGAAATATCTGGCTGTACGCATATTTGATATCAGACAGTTTCAATGTGCAAGCCACATTAGTGTCAAATCTTATTAGACAGAACTTTAAAAGTTTATACATGTATTCATTAAGAATAAGAAATAAAATAAATCTTTTTTTGCAGTTGCCTCGGGGACCCTGACTGTGAAGCCGCAAAATCATGCGGTTATGATTGGTCAAGAAGTCCAGATGCAGTGCCAAACTAATGAGACATCAAACCTACGGTGGGACGGCCATCGTTCTGGATCTCCAAAGGAAGAAGAAATACTCGTTTATAATGGGTACAATAATTTCTCATCATATGCTGCCAGCTTCTGTAAACGCATCTCGATTTTTGATGCAGAATACAGCCAAAGAATAACAGCATCAAGAGAAGCTGCTATGAGGTGTATACGAATGTCTAGAGCCAGGTTCTTTGCAATCCTGGTCAGCACAACTGATAGCACTCAGTGAGTGATCATTTTCGAGTTTATGCTGTTGCAGAATCTAGACTTTGTAACCATCTCCTTGTTCATTCTGCTCAGACGCTTGTGTCATTTCACACTCGGCTTAAGACTTGCCTTTTTCGAATTGCTAATTCATCATAGACTTTTATATATCTTACAGACTGATTTTCTGGATATTGACGTGATAAAGGCTTGGTTTTAGTGCATCATCGGTTGATGCCTTGTGCATTAGACGTCAACTTTATAGAAGTTACTATAATCAGTAATTAATAATTATTCTCTGAAGGTAGGCCTACTTGTTGCCGCATATTATCATTCTCAAAACGTATAAATTATCGGCCTGCATTGTTTATCCGCTATAGCTAACACGTCAAGTCCATCATCTTATATACAGAGGCTAAGGAAACCAATGCACTGCTTTCAATTTTAACATACTTGCATCAAGGGCAGCGCAACACCAGGGCACGCCAGGCCGGCCAGGGCAAATGCCCTTTAAAAAAAAAGCCTTTGCCCTGGTCGATACCCTGCCATAATGTTTGCCATGTCCAGAATTTGCATCAGGGGCATATTTGTTATATCCTGAGATGTAAATTCACTTAATTCACTGAAATGCTAAAATTTACTTTACAAATGTTAAAAAGCGTTCAGCATCCGGGGACTTCGCCCATCTGACCTGACTATAGACAAGTATGATATTGTGCTGGGGGCGATTTACGGCAAACGCGGTAGCGCTATCTTATATGGTCACCATTTCTAAGCTCGCGCTACCAGGCTCTCCAAAATCGCCCTCTGCACTGGTTACTTGTATGACTGTCCTGGCTATGCCCTGGTACAAAAAAGGTCTGGCGCCGCCACTGACTTGCATTAAGGCTAGTGCGGGCCCGGGTGCTGTGATACATATAATAGCTTTCAGCCAGGGGCCCAATTACAAGTACAATAAAAAAATTAATGTACTTCCGAAAATGCGGGCCCCTCAAAACTGCGGGCCCGGGTGCTGCAGCACCCTTAGCACCCCCTTAAAAGGGTCCATAAATTTGAATTACCATGCCTTCATACACTTCTGCATAAGAAATTGTTCATCATTCGCTGTACAACTAAAAAAATTGGGATAATGCTAGTCTTAATGCATTCCAAGATCTAACCTGTTTCCATTGTAGACCTGAGTAAAGTCTATGTTCTTCAGATCATAGCTTGACAAATAACTGTATGCAAATCAGACATTCTGATTTCTGAACCGTTTATAATATTGCATAATTGTGTCTTTTGTTCTACTGACATTGTGCTACTTTTCGCCACTGTATGTAGGCCTGTGCTTTGTCTCGTGCTAATAAAGGATTACTTTATTTATTTATTCCAGATATTTCTATAGCGCCTCTCGAAGTCAACTACTACTCAGAGGCGCTCCCGACTACAGCATTTGATACTGTGCCGGAATTTTCACGCCGAAGCGCCACGAGTAATTGCGATTGAAGGACTTAATTGCCCAAGGTCCGTACGCAGCGGCTAGAGTGTGATTCGAACCTGCAACCCTCCGGTCACAAGGCGCCGAACTTACCACTGAGCCACCACGCCCCACGAAGATTACTTGCTTACTAACTTACTTTTACTGCAATTGTAAGACCATGTGAAATTGGGTCTAATAAAATAGTGCGTAGGTCTTAAATAAAGAAAGTTTATGCAGTATGAAGGTGTTTAACGCAAACGTTACGGGGCGAGAAATTGGCTTTATTCCAAAAAAACAAATAGGCCTACAGCTATTCACACGTTAGATGGAGGCATTACCTCGATTGTTATCATCAGGTGTTTGGTTTATTTTTACTAATCGCATATCAATAATTAAGCTGTTTTTCCTGACTCAATCTTCATTTGGCGCCGACGATATCTTGGCATTATGATTGTCACAGCAGCGTAGCTTATAGCGTGAGATCGAACTTTAATTTTATCCACAACTCATATACATCTGCTAACCCTTCAGCTCTTACCGTCGCTTGCATCAGGAATTGCTCTTAATTGCCTATTTATGACTAGAAAGTCTAGCGATTTGGGTGCTGCTTGGACTGTCAACCGAGAGGCCGGGGGTTCATATCCCCGACAGGGCAGAAATTTGTTTGGAGATTTATACTCCATCTCTGCCCCTACCCAACTCATCTAGGCCGATGAGCACAATGAACGTAACTGTCAAAGGGAAGATGAGACGACGAAGGAGGGGAACTCAACCGTGTCTTAATTTTTCCTTTGTCAACATTTGCCGAATTTTATTCGGCTCAAAAGATCAATGAATAGGTTTGGTATACATATGGTAAAAGAAGCAAATTTTCGATTAAATATAGAAAGTTTCCAATAAGAAAAGGTGTTTTAGAATCACCGTTATAAGCCTATAAATTGCTCTCTACAGTACCACCGCTTCCGGTTTGATCAATACGTAACACAAAAGGCAAAATCCTAATTTTGAAGCTAAAATCAACAATGATCATCTAAAAATGTTTAATATTGCAACTATTGCCGATAACTTATTCGCCTAAAACACTAATTTGTACATTTTAGACCCCATATTATAATACAAAAGAAATTTCCATCGTGGATCTTGTTCTTATTAGAAAAGGTGTTTATTTATTACTTGCAGCTTCTGTTCAACGACCTGTGTCTTAACGAAGATGATATCGTCGCCCTTTCCATTATCCAGGCTTGGGATTGGCAACACCTGAATAAGATAGATGTGGATTTCACCCGAGTTGAGAGGCAATTCAACCTCTTCATTCGCTAGATGGCGATGGAATTAATTGAAACCTAGCTCTTTCACTATTTTATTCTTTAACTAGACATCCGAACTCATTTTGTTCTCAAAATAAAGTCAGATATTTGATAAGTAAGATTGGCAATCACATATAGTAAAATACTTTGCTCTAGAACTTATGGGAAAACGAGCTTATATAAATATTTCAGAAGATTTTCGCTGGTGATTCTAAAACGTGGTAGGCCTAATGGCCAAATTGGATATCCCTTTTAAATCCTGAAGCCATACAAAGAACCGTTCAGAATAACCGATTACTCCTCAGTCAGAACAGGCTGCAACAGAACAGGCTCTAAATTGGCTTCCTTCTAACAAGATTCTTTCTGGTTATATCCTGTCTCGTAGTAAGCCATTTGCTTTCTTTCATGTGAAGTACAAATCGTATACGGTGTCTGACCGCCGGACCCTTGGATCTTGTCATGAAGCTGAACCTGGCCTTCATTGTATACTGATTTTCTTTTAACTGAGAACCTTCACCACCGCTTCCCGTTTGAATGGGTGCCACGACTTATAGTATTGTATTGTACTGTATACAGAAATTCATAAAACGCCTCATGCGGAATAACTTGGCCTATTCAGAGGCAGCAGTGCCGTTTTAAGGTCTAGGCACGCGAGACACGTGCATAGGCGTAGACTCTGGGGGGTCAGCCGGGGCACGTGCCCCCCCAATAATTGAGGAGCCGGGGCAATGCCCCCCCAAAAACCCAGAGAAGAATTTCTTCAAATATTAAAATATTATGTTTCAATACAGACAAATTTCTTCAGAAACAGAAAAACAGAGACACAGAACTGAAATACTATCAGAAATCCATAATGGAAACAAAGATTTATTTTTATCTTCAATATCTTCAATGTGAAACAAATTTACATGTAAACAAAACACCCATTTCATATGCATTAACGTAACACCGGAAGCCTTTGCTGACTGTCCAGACCACAGGTGAAAAAAGCTTTTTCGGATTTTGCTTAAAAAAACAACAAAAATTAAGGAAACCACAAAATTTGTTTTTGTTAAAAAAAATAAATTTCTTATTTTTGTAGAAGTTATTTTAATAGCATTGATTAAATGATTTTAAATTTTCGGAAATCGCAACTGAATTTACTGAGTTGGAGCTCTTGCTCATGCCATTTTTCATGATTTTTATGATCCGAAATCAGATGTCGGTACTCGGTAATGAGTCGCCGTCAGTAAAACTGCTCTTGTCACTTCAGTTCCACGTATACATACCTTCTCCAATGTATAATGTTAAGTTATTTTGATAGTTTCTACCCTTTTTGTTAAGCAGATTCAGATTGTGATTGTCAGTTATCACCGTTCTCGGTTAACCGATTTGCCATTTTTATTTTGGCCAATTGTCATTAACTACGATCTATTAAGCGAACTATAAGACAACCGGTTAACCCACAAAAAATGCGTAGAAATTACACGAGTGGTGCTGGAACTGGAGATAAGTTGCAGAGACGTTGCTTAACTGATTCCTAAATGTGAACACTTAAAATACTATAATTATGTCAGTGTCCTTTGCAAAAACATCAGTGCCATCTATGTCAATTATCTATGCCATCATAAAGAATGACAATCTGGAATCAACGTTTCCAAACGTTGAAATTGCAAAAAGAATGTTTCTGTCAATGATGGTGACAAACTGTACGCGTGAACGTTCTTTCTCAAAACTTAAATTAATCAAGAACGAGCTTGAATTGCCTTTCTGCCATGAGCATAGAATCAAATCAGTGGCGGCGCTACACCAGGGCGAGCCAGAGGAAATGCCCTGGTAAAAAAAAAACTTTGCCCGTGGTCGTTTCCCTGAGAGAATTTTTGCCCTACCCAGAATTTGTTCGGGGCATAATCGCCCTCTGCACTGGTTGCTTGTATGACAGCCCTGCATGGCTATGCCCTGGCTACAAAAAATGTCTGGCGCCGCCACAGAATCAGATGTGTTGAAGTCTTTGAATTTCGATGATATTATATAAGCGACTGCTCAAAGCAAAACATGGCAGTGATGTTTGTAAGAAAAATGTTGTGACAAACCCCAATCCATGTATGGCTATAGCAAACATTTACTCATTACAATCACACTTTCAATTTGTATAACAAATTAACAATGGAAACTGTAATGTAGGGCCTATGTTAAACTTAACTTTTATTTTACACAAGTAGTACAAAGATTGCAGTGTTAGCTGTGTTAGTATGATTTTATAATAGTACTATATTAAAAAAATTAACAAAATGACACATATGCACGTGCAATGCATTATTGCAATACCCTGTATCTGATACTGAGAAATTGAGGTGAAAATTGGGTTACGTTTAGGGTTAGTTAGGGTTTGTGCGGATTGTGCCTAGGGCCCCAAAACTCCATAGAACGGCTCATCAGAGGCGCTCTCGACACAGAAGTCCAGGGGAAACAGAAATGCCTTATGGACCATGCTCGCCCGCTATTCAAATCTTTGACATCAGCCAACATCGGGAAGCTTTCTATCGACTCCAGTGATATCTCCAGAATACGATTATAAATACCATTCTGTAAACGGAGCTAGGCATATACGCCTTTCTGTGATTTCTTTGATGAACACACTCAAACCATGGGTACGAAATGTTTTAGACTTAAATTTTAAGCTTCAGCATATGAAGGTGGGTGACCACTGACCAGTATTCCCACTCATCATACATTTAGCTGAGTTGGCTATAGGGTGTTCAGGTGCACCAGAAATCTTTCTGTCCTGACGGAGATTTGAGTCTCGAACCTTTCGGTTGACAGTCCAGCGCTCCAACCACTATAGACTATCACGCACTCCGATATGTACAGTAATATTATAGCGCTTTGGCACGACATTTCCTGCACATTGTGTATATGCCAGCATGCTACGTTTCACTCGTAATCGTAATCGTACACTTACATTTATAAAGCGCTACTTTAAAGCTAAACATGGGCACCAACTTACTCACGAGTGATGCGTTGCATCAGATAATCTAGTTGATGTCCGATTCCGGTTGCTAGATAGAACAGAGAGACAGACAGACAGAGACAGAGACAGAGACAGAGACAGACAGAGACAGAGACAGACAGACAGACAGAGACAGACAGAGACAGACAGACAGAGACAGACAGAGACAGAGACAGACAGACAGAGACAGACAGAAACAGACAGATAGATAGATAGAGAGAGATACACAGACAGACAGAGACAGACAGACACAGAGACAGAGACAGAGACAGAGAGACAGACAGAGACAGAGACAGACAGACAGAGACAGACAGAAACAGACAGATAGATAGATAGAGAGAGAGAGAGAGACAGACAGACAGAGACAGGCAGACAGACAGACACAGAGACAGAGACAGAGAGAGACAGAGAGACAGAGACAGAGAGACTGGGGAGTTGGTAAGGACGAGAAAGAGGATAGGATGGATTAGGATAAGAATGTTTTACTTCAGTTTGGAATGGAAGCCTGTGGGTGTGAGAAGCAGAGGATTATGTGAAAGCTGACGGTGGGTGAGTGGCGTTAATGATGAAGGAACTGAGAATATGCGGAATTCAGAGGGATGGTCGTTCCAGAGTTGAGGTCAGTGTGTGACATCGATCGATTGGAGAACTTGAGGCGAGTAGTGACTGGGCAATAAGAGAGAGTGATATAGGAGAACTGATCGGCTAAAGAGCGAGATGGCTGGATGGTGAAGAGTTTTCGAAGGTATTATGGTTGGGATTATCGTATGCGCAGTTGCATGTATGTTAGCGATAGGCAGGGGCGTCTATCCCCCCCTAAGTCATTGGAGCAACGTCCCTATTCGCCCTCTTTCCCCCCCTACCCGTTCCTTCCCCCCTAAAATGGTGGCACACACACTAACAGATCTTTCCCCCCCCCCTATTTCTTGGATGGAGCATTTGCTCCAAGGTTTCTATGGTGTAGACGCCTCTGGCGATAGGACTTCGAAGTGGATGCATTCAGGGTATTTCAGCCAGTGGAGTGATTTAAGAACGTGAGTGATATGGTGATGCTTAGTTTTACTGGACCAAGTGACAGCTTGGGCAAGTGAATTTTGGATGAGTTGTAGTTGCTTAATTTGGGTGGATTCTAGGTTAAGGAAAGGGGAAAAACAGTTATCAAGCTTGGAGTGAAGAATAGAGGCAGCAATGGTAGAAGCAGTTTTATAGTCAATCATGGGCATGGGCGTCCGGAGGGTGGCACCCCACTGGATTTTGCACATATTTAAAAAAATAAAAACCTTTGATTATTATGATTATCACAACAGTCCCATCACGATTTTCAATGCAAAAAACATTCATTATCTAGGTAAGTCCCTGGCCATTATTTATTTTTAAAGTTGGCACGTGTTCTGTGTCCATGAATAGAGTAGCTACTCTGTGTAAAACCGTCATTTTGCTCCACTTGCAAAAATTTGGCCCCACCCTACAAACTTTTGCCTCCCTAAAAAATTTTGTCACTCCTAAAAAATTTCTGCCGACGCCCATGAGCATGGGTCGAATACAGCGGAGGTAATTGATGGTTCTAACATTTACACGGGGGCTTTAACTGGCTTTAAACGATGCTGCACGCATTCAAAAGACACTCTTTGCTAATACTTGAAGAAAAAAACTTCAACCATTTTGCGTAATGGCGTCCTTAAATAAACTTACCGATGCATGCTTTTGTTTACTCCGAAATCAAAATCTTACGGCTACGGGGATTCATTTTGCATACAACATACATACAAACTTACATAAATAGGCCTACATGCATGTACATACAAACGTACACTATTTTCTTCCATAGCGTCTCAGGGTCGTGCTTTGCAAGTTGCAAGCGTTATCATTAGCGAACTGAAGAGCCAATAGTCCACAATTGAAACGAGTCTACATGACTTTAGTTAAACTATTTTTTAGTTGGAAAATAGTTTTAGTTTAACTTTAAAAATGGTTTGGTGCCCATCATTGTCTACGTTAGAATAAATTGGTCTACACAGCACCATAGCTGTACAAAGGATCAGTAGCATTTCCCCATTTGACTATGTAACATGCACAAGACCCGTTAGAATTAGGTTTTGTGGAGACCAGAGGAAGCTGAATCTGGATGCAAGATAGATAGCTCAGCGATAACGAAGCGGCTAATAACTGTTCTATTTTCATCCCTCCATGCTCAACAGGATAATGTAGGCCTACTTAGACGGTAGGCCTATAGAAGACGAAAAGCAGTCCCTTTATCTAGTCTGAGATGCAGCCTTGGGCATTAAGTGTGAGCGACTTCATTTCCTTAGCCTCGGAATATGAGGGTGGGTTCACCATGGCAACTGGCAAGACCTGCCCTAGCCGTCTGTCCATCTCACCAACAGTGTGCGGTCAGGGTACTAATTGAGGTTGAGTTGACTAGGGGGCGCCGGTGAAGCAAAAATGTAGAAACAAATATCTGCCCTCCGACCTTTCGGCTGACAGTTCAGGAGGCTAACCAGTAAAAGTAGACTATCACGCATCTCGGTCAAATGCAACCAAAGCCGAGCGACATTAATACAAGTGAGTTGTTTTCCTGTAGCATTTTCTGTAGACATTTCCAGCTGCATGCTGGCGTATGCCAGCATGCTGCGCGTTCTATTTCAACAAGCGCCTGATAGGATATCATGATTACCTAAAGTTGAGTATTTACTATTTAGGCCTAGTATCTACACAGAGATCTGTTGAATACACGTCAACTTTCAACAAGCGCCTGATAGGTTACCATGATTACCTAAAGTTGAGTATTTAGTGTCTACACAGAGATCTGTTGAGTACACGTACCAACACTAACAAGTTAAGTTGTTTCGGTTGCATATTTGTCTGTCTGTGTGTCTGTCTTTGTGTCTGTCTGTGTGTGTGTGTCTGTCTGTATGTATGTATGTCTGTCTGTCTGTCTGTCTGTATGTCTGTCTGTCTGTCTGCTTGACCTGGAGGGAGGGAGAAGGAGGGTGATAGGAGGAGGGAGAGAGGGAGGGATACGCGAAATCTTGCAATGGGCAGGACTTCACCATAATTATATGCACTGCAATGATGCTCTACTTCTAGACTGTAGCGTATAAAAACGTGCTAGTTAACATAAAGTACAGTATCGACAAAGCAGAGAGAAATGTTTGCTCGCATAAAATTGTGTTGAAAAAAATGACTAGTTTCAATATTGTTATTAATCGTCTTCAGTCTGTTGGACTGCCTCGTATTCCAAGGCTGATCCAGCCGCATTCGGCCGATCCTCCTTCTGGTCTTGGTCGTAGCCGCACCGACACATTATTCAGGAAAGCCGGTCCCGTCCTACCAAACATAGGCGTAATTTGTGGGGGGTACGAGGGGTACCCGTACCCCCACTTTTTAGACTTGGAGTACCGTACCCCCACTTTTTGAACGATGCCAATGATATTTTATTATTGTGCCTTCCCAGAGATCGCAATCTCCGCCTTGCTTCGTGTGTATAAGAAATTGGTACCCCCACTTTTTAGACGAAAGTTACGCCTCTGCTACCAACATCCAGAATTTATACTTCCGTATACTTTCGTTACATGCCATCTTTCCTACTGCGTCACACACACACACACACACACACACACACACGCACACGCACACGCACACGCACACGCACACGCACACGCACACGCACACGCACACACACCAGCACAAACACACACACATATCTAAGCACACACACACACACACACCAGCACAAACACACAAATACACCTACACCTACACCTACACCTACACACACACACACACACACACACACACACACACACCTACGCACACACGCACGCACGCAAATGCACACACAAATACACACACACACACACACACACACACACACACACACACACACACACACACACCATACACTGTTCTTTTCTAAATTTGCCATGTAGGCCTACAAGTTACAACTCGTGCCCAACCATTGTTAAGCGTCATCACATAAGGCAATAGTCCGCCACTGAAACGTATAAATTTACGAACAGACATCGACAATGATTTGTCCTCATTTGACGATTTTTTAGCCGCATCCTTTCAGTGCAGACTAGGTTATCGAGGCAAGACTTCTAAGCGATGAGACTGTTGTTAAGACATGCTACCCATTAGTCATTCCGCGCTAAGATTACGAACCGTCAACACGTGTCAGATACCAAGACGGCTACTGCAAGGTACACTGTGCACAAAGCATTGCACATGATATATACCAGCACGCTGCATTCACTTTAGGATTATAACGCCTGCAGCGTTCCAACTTCATAAATATCACAGCAACTACGCGCGTAGGCCTAATTGAGATCAATCCTAGTGTCTGGTGTAACTCTCATGCGTGGATAAAACGAGAGCGACGCGTTTCTGCTTCTCTGTTACACAGCGTCGTTCAAAGAAACAACAGCTGCCTACTTGCCTCAGAGTGGCTTAAATTTTTACAGACGATTCTCATACGAACATAAATTATTCAGTAGGAATTGACAACGGTTCAGATCCTGTCTGATCACCGGATTACCTGCAAACTGTGTAAGTTCCTATGATTTTAACTTTAAATTTTAACTCAACGCAGATGAATAAACTGGTTCGAGCAACTTTTGGGAGCGCTGATCCTTCGTGCAGATCTACTGAATAGCCTACGTCAACACTTAATGTGTTAATAGGTCAGCTGTAGTACTTAGTTTTTATCGTAATATTGTGCTTAAATGTACAGATATGTATTTGAGCATATAATATGTACGTACGGGGTCCTCACTTACGTATGCATGCATTTATAGAGCCTACATGTACATAGGTCCGCAAAGGTTCATCAGTCACTCTGGTTCAGAGTAAAGCAGGGAGGCGACCTGACCGACATCTCTTTGAGCGTAGACTCGGATCCGACCTGGGCTGATGATTGTGATGAACCAAAGTCCTCCGTGCCCACCTTCACGTGGTGCGGACCGTTAATACCCTTCCATGGGAAGGGGAACGAACGGGCACGGCAGGCAAAACCAGGGGAAGGCAATGGCAAACCACCTCTGTTTACATGCCAAGAAAATCGTCATGAGACACAACAAACCAAAAGAAGCAATGGAGAATGTGTGTCATGGCGATCGCTAGAGCTCCAGGAGTTGACAGCACAAGGTGACAAGGTGACATGTACATATGTTTTAATGTATACAAATGTCGTGTATATATACACGTATATATGTATGCATTTTTGTATGTATCTATGTATGTATATAGACTATCGAGTACACCAAGAAAGAAAACTTAATGCATCCTAAAATCTAGTATCCTGATATCTAAAGCGCTTCACTTATGAATTTCCAATCGCAAGGTGGCGCTGTAATTGAAGAAGAACAGTCGGATGAGCTAGCCTAGCCCTGAGGCAGCAATGGGCATGAAGTGTTAGCGACTTCATTTTCTTAGCATCGGTATGTGAGGGCGGGTGACCAGTCCTCTCCCTCACCGTCTCATCGTCCCACAGACAATGTACAGACAGAATATTATTCATTACAGCTGAGTTGGCTGCTCGATGGCATTGGTTTGGCAGAAATCTCGAACCAACCTTCTTCCCCGGCGGCATTTGAACCCCGACCTCTCGATTGACAGTCTATCACACTATCCCTGGTGGTTGTGGCGATGATGTTGCTGCTGCTGCTGCTCTGCAAGTGACGGTGCAACATAACTTGGACCACCTGATACTGTTATTTATCACACAATTCACAGATGGTGTGGCGTTGGTGACGCTCATTCCACGCACAACTTAAAAACCGAAGTTGGCGACTTTACCTAATCTGATGATCAGATTCTGATCATATTCTTTCTCTCTGTCCGACATTTCTTCTGTCTGTGTGTATGTGTTTGTCTGCCTCTGTGTCTGTCTGCATGCCTGTCTCTGTCTGCGTGGCTCTGTCTGTCTATCTCTGTCAGTCAGTCAGCCAGCCAGCCAGCCAGCCAGCCAGCCAGCCAGCCAGCCAGCCAGCCAGCCAGCCAGCCAGCCAGCCAGCCAGCCAGCCAGCCAGCCAGCCAGCCAGCCAGCCAGCCAGCCAGCCAGCCAGCCAGTCAGCCAGTCAGTCAGCCAGTCAGTCAGTCAGTCAGTCAGTCAGTCAGTCAGTCAGTCAGTATTTATAAGTCAGTCTGCCTAACCTTCCCACCCTCCGTATGAGGAAGGCCATGCACTGGAAGCATAAATTTCTACATGGTAGAGGTTGCCACGACTGACGTGTTTTGTATCTTGGCGTTTAAATCGTTCGCTTACAAACAATAAATGTAAATGTAACTATTTTCTATGGCGACCGTATTGGCCTCGACCCTGCTCATTTTTCAATGAATTGATCGGGTGATATCCTTCACCACCGCAGACCATTAATTTTGAATAAACACCACGCCATTTAACGTCCCCCGTGTACGTACCGTGCTACCCCGAGATTTAAATCTATGAAATAAGTCAGCTTCAGGAAGCGAACAGCGATCAGCATGCTCTGATTGCTCTCTTACACGGAGGAGTATGGGATGCAGCGTAGCTCTTACCGATGTAGCTAACTGGGCAAGTAATCTGTCTCTCTGTCTCTGTATGCCTCTGACCCTGTCTGTCTCTGTCTCTGTCTGTCTCTATCTGTCTCTGTCGCTGTCTGTCTCTGTCTGTCTCTTACTCTGTCTGTCTCTGTCTCTGTCTCTGTCTGTCTCTATCTTTCTCTGTCGCTGTTTGTCCCTTACACTGTCTGTCTCTAACTGTCCCTGTCTTTGTGTCTGTCTGTTTCTGTCTCTGTGTCTGTCTGTCTGTCTTAGTGTTTGTCTGTCTCTTTTCGCCTGATTCTTTCCGCCTGTTTGTCTCTGTCTATGTCCGCCCCTCCATCAGTGGAAAATAAAATAATTTAATCTCTACAATGTAGAGGGTGGCAAGGAATGACATTGGCTTTTAGATGTTTGTACGCATGCATGTATGGCTGTAGCCTCTACGTATGTGTGTTCATAGGCGCCGAGTTGACCCGAAAAGTGTGAGTGCCCAAAAATGTCGAAAAAAAATGTCGCGCGTAAGCGCGAAAAATTTTTTTTACCTTCCCACGTTACAATGTTACAATGGTACAAAAATCATAGTTCTCTCCAATATCAATTCTCAATTCTTTTGTTTTATTATTATAATGGCAAATTAATGTCAAATTACAAAATAGGCGTATACCTGGCTTCTCTCGTCCAGTGTCAATTCTTTATTTTTTGACTTTTTGGGATTTTCTATTTTTGGTTTGTTGGATTTGGTTAGGACACATTTATTGAAATTATCCCTTTGACAGTAGAATCTGCACTGCAATCTACACAGAGGCGGCGATCTTGTTTGACAGGTAGGGGGACACTTGAAGTGGGTGAATAGGCCTATGCATTCGCGCGTGAGCGCGGAAAAATTTTTTGACCTCTTTCTTGTGCACGAAAAATGCGTTAAAAAGCATGGGGCAGGCACTTTGTAACGGCATGTAGATATATAGTTTCATCAAATTGTTTAATCGCATGCAAACTAATTCAAATCCAAAGTTTATTGACTTATTAGTAACATAGTGCGAAACAGTAGGCTGTAGGCCTATAAACAGAATAATAATAAACAAAACTCATTAATTTTTGTTATTTGTTGGTGGCAACGTGTTGATATCGACGTGTCAGCTGCCTGGTCTCAGTCCATGGTCAAGTTTCCACTTGGAAATTATTAACAAAAACAGCAATCAAAAAGTTTCTTTAGAAATGGGAGGACAACTGCATACTGTGTCCCCTCACTGTTAAAGGTGGATGTGACATGTCCCACTCGTGTCAAAAATTCCAAAGGAAATGTTACAGTGCTACAAAGTGCCATGGTTCTCTCCAGTATCAGTTCTTAATTCTTTTGTTTTACAATTATAATGTCTTTAGGCCTATATGTTACAATGATTCACAACTAAATGGCTTTTCTCTAGGTCTCCCTGGTATTTTAAAAACTGCGAATTTAATTTTGCACAGGCTGTTGCAGGAGATCAAATCGTTGCAGATTTTTTAAAGCGATAAGCTAGCAGTTTTTCCCTGTGTCTATAGTATACAAATGTGTCAATCGTTTTTGAGACAAGACTGAAAGCATAAAACTTACAGGACGAGTGACAAAGTTAATTGAGATTAAAATATAACAAAGACGTTATATTATTTTATAGATAAGGGTATACATCAATAAGGTCGCGCACATAAGGTCGCGCACAAAAGGTCGCGCACAAAAGGTCGCGCACAAAAGGTCGCGACACAAAAGATCGCAGCGTCATAAGATCGCAGGGTAATAAGATCGCAACACAAAAGATCGCAGGGTAATTAAACGGTAATACTGCAAACGGCGGTCCCAAATTATAAAATCGGTATGTATTCACATATGTACGTATGTATGTATGTATGTACATGTGTATATATGTATGTATGTACATGTGTATATATATGTATGTATGTATGTATGTACATGTGTATATATGTATGTATGTGTATGTATGTATGTACATGTGTATATAACTATATATGTATATATGTATGTATGTACATGTGTATATATGTGTGTATGTATGTATGTATGTATGTATGTATGTACATGTGTATATATGTATGTATGTGTGTATGTATGTATGTACATGTGCATATATGTATATATGTATGTCTGTATGTATGTACATGACTTGTGTATATATGTATGCATGTATGTATGCATGCATGCCAGTATATATGCAAGTATGTTTGTATGTATGCATGTGTTTGTATATATGTATGTATGCATGTATGTATGTGTTTGTATATATGTATGGATGCATGTATGTACGTGTTTGTATGTATGCATGTATATATGCCTGTCTGCATGTATGTATGTCTGCATGTATGTGTGTATGCATGTATGTGTGTGTGTATATATGTATGTGCATACATACATACATACATACATACATACATACATACATACATACATACATACATATATACACACATACATTTCTTGTCTTTATATTAAATTCCTATGTGAACCCATTACTACATACCGATTTATTTCATTTTATAATTTGGGACCGCCGTTTGCAGTATTACCAATTAAACTAAACTACATCTATATAAATAAAGCCAGCTTTCTGTCTGTGTGTGTGTGTGTGTCTGTGTGTCTATTTGACCGGTTCCACGACAAAAGGTTCACGACAAATGGTTCACCGACAAAAGGTTCACAGGCGAAAGGATAACGATATTCCAGCTTCTAGGTTGAGCGATATTTTCATTGGTTTCATATAATTTTCATCGCTCTTCCAGCTTCTTAATTGTTTCAGCTCATTTTCGTCGCTCATCCAGCTTTTAGTTTAATCTACGACATAAGTTCATCGCTCTTCCAGCTTCTAGTTCTAAGCGTTAATACGACATATTTTCATCGCCCTTCCAGGTTCTAGTTCTAAGCGCTATTACCAAAATTTTCATCCATCTTCCAGATTCTAGTGCTAAGCGTTAATACGAAACATTTTCATCGCCCCTCCAGCTTCAAGTTCTAAGCGTTAATATGACACATTTTCATCGCCCTTCCAGCTTCTAGTTCTAAGCGTTAATACGAAACATTTTCATCGAACTTCCACCTTCTTCTAAGCGGTAATACGACATATTTTCATCGTCCTTCCACCTTCTAGTTTACATGTTAATATGCCACATTTTCATCGCCCTTCCAGCTTCTTCTCCTAAGCGTTAATGCGACATATTTTCATCGCCCTTCCAGCTTCTAGTTCTAAGCGTTAATACGAAACATTTCTTCGCCCTTCCAGCTTCTAGTTCTAAGCTTAATACGACACATTTTCATCGCCCTTCCAGCTTCTACTTTTAATGCTAATACGACATATTTTCATCGCCCTTCCGGTTCTAGTTTAATTTACATTTTAATCGTTCATCCCGCTTCCAGTTTAATTTATATTTTAATCGTTGATCCCGCTTCCAGTCTAATTTACATTTTTATCGTTCAACCCGCTTCCAGTCTAATTTACATTTCTATCGTTCATCCCGCTGCTAGTTTCATTAGCGTTTTAATCATTCATCCCGCTCTTAGTTTAATTAACATTTTAATCGTCATCCCGATCCTAGTTTAATTTACATTTTAATCGTTGATCCCGCTTCCTGTTTAATTAACTTTTAATCGTTCATCCCGCTGCTAGTTTAATTAACATTTTAATCATTCATCCCGCTCCTAGTTTAATTAACATTTTAATCGTCATCCCGCTCGCAGTTTAATTTACATTTTAATCGTCATCCCGTTTCTAGTTTAATTTACATTTCAATCGTCATCCCGATTCTAGTTTAATTTACATTTTAATCGTCATCCCGCTCCTGCTTTAATTAACTTTTTAATCGTTCGTCCCGCTCTCAGTTAAATTAAACTAGAGGCGAGATGAACTATTAAAATGTTAGTTAAACTAGAAGCGGGATGAACGATTAAACAGTTAGTTTAACTAGGAGCGGGATGAACCCTTAAAAAGTTAATTAAACTGGAAGCGGGATCAACGACTAAAAAGTTAATTAAACAGGAAGCGGTATCAACGATTAAAAAGTTAATTAAACTAAAAGCGGGATAAATGATAAAAATGTTATTTAAACTAGCAGCGGGATGAACAATTAAAAAGTTAATTAAACTAGGGTCGGGATGACGATTAGAATGTTAATTAAACTAGGAGCGGGATGAACGATTTAAAAGTTAATTAAACTGGAAGCGGGCGAACAATTAAAATGTTAATTAAACTGGAAGCGGGATGAGGATTAAAATCTAAATTAAATTGGAAGCGGGACGAACGATGAAAATATAAATTAAACTAGAAGCGGGATGAACGATTGAAATGTAAATTAGACTGGAAGCGGGATGAACGATAAAAATGTAAATTAAACTGGAAGCGGGATCAATGATTAAAATGTAAATTAAACTAGAAGCTGGAAGGGCGATGAAAATATGTCGTATTAACGCTTAAAAACTAGCAGCTGGATGAGCGATGAAAATGTGTCATATTTAACGCTTAGAACTAGAAGTTGGAAGGGCGATGAAAATATGTCGTATTAACGCTTAGAACTAGAAGCTGAAAGGGCGATGAAAATATGTCGCATTAACGCTTAGAACAAGAATCTGGATGAGCGATGAAAATATGTTGTATTAATGCTTAAAAACTAGAGCCTGGAAGAGCGATGAAAATGTGTCATATTAACGCTTAGAACTAGAAGCTGGAAGGGCGATGAAAATATGTCGTATTAACGCTTAAAAACTAGAAACTGGATGAGCGTTGAAGATATGTCGTATTAACGCCTAAAACTAGGAACTGGATAAGCGATGAAAATATGTCGTATTAACGCTTAAAAACTAGAAACTGGATGAGCGATGAAAATATGTCGTATTAACGCTTAAAAACTAGCGGCTGGATGGGCGATGAAAATGTGTCATATTAACGCTTTGAACTAGATGCTGGAAGGGCGATGAAAATGTTTCGTATTAACGCTTAGAACTAGAAGCTGGAAGGGCAATGAAAATGTTTCGTATTAACGCTTAATAACTAGAAACTGGATGAGCGATGAAAATGTGGCATATTAACATGTAAACTAGAAACTTGCGATCCAATTATTTGCATGCTGACTTTAGTTTGATTACCCTGCGATCTTTTGTGTTGCGATCTTATTACCCTGCGATCTTATGACGCTGCGATCTTTTGTGTCGCGACCTTTTGTGCGCGACCTTTTGAGTCGCGATCTTTTGTGCGCGACCTTATTGACCTAAACCATAGATAAGTAATGTCAATGGCAAAATAATCTCTTAAAAAGGGCTCTTTGCGGACTGATTTCTGGTGGTGCCCAGGCATAGGTGGGCCTCGCATGGCCTATTTCTGGTGGTGCTGGGCACTCACGGGCCTCGCAGAGTCGGCGCCCATGTGTGTGTTTCTACCTTTGTATGTATGTACGTCTGTATGTATGTGTGCACGTACGTATGTATGTATGCCGGCTTCCTTGCAATGAGCGACATGAGCTTCTACTTTCTGGGCCACTAATTCGTAGGCGGTTTACCACCATTCTGTCTGATCGTGTGCTGATCGAGAGCACCCCGACGAAGATTTGAACCCGACGAAGATTTGAACCACTCGCTTGACTGTCCAGTAGGCCTATGCAAACCATAAGCCATTGCTCATCCAATATATATGCGAGCAGTGTGTTACGCTCGTAATCAGTCTCGGAAACTGTTCTGGTTTGCACGCTGCTAATCAGCCGGTTGACGATTTGTTCTGCTTACTCAATAGCTTTTCCTTGGATTGTGATAGTTATTGGTGTCTCTTTGGTCTTTTCAATCAACATTGTACTGGCGTATACCATAATTTTTACAAGCGCTTGTCGGGCCGGGTACACACAGCCTAGACTCCCTAGTCCCGCCACTACCTGTCTGCTCGGACTTAATTCCTCGAAAGCAAGCAAGCCCAGCAGCTACGACTCCTTCGGTATCGTGCGCCACGGCTGCGATTCCGTACTGTATGCGACGGGAAAACCCAACTCACTCGACTTACAACTAGGTCGGACCAACCGAAAACACTCAGACGACCGACACCGCAGGCGGCCTGTGTACCCGCCGAGCTCATCAATCCGACGAGTATTCATGACAGTGCTAGGTGTGAAATCCGATTATGCTGATTGGCAGTACCAAGGATGGGCGGAGCAACGAGCTGCTACTCAATGGCTGTTCCAAAGAAAATAATGCATTGCTTTAATCATAAGTGATGTTATTTATTCACGTTTTTGGCTACCATATTTGCAACGCATTGAATTTATGAGTCGACGGCCTTGCATGAGATGGGTAGCACGGACACTATGCATATATCGCCAATGCTTCATTGCAATTTGGGACTTTTGAAGAACGCTGGAGAACTTTTGTCTGTTAGCTAAGATAAATGACCAGTGTCTGGACTGAGCTAAATAAGCAGGATCGGTCGATATATAAAAACGTGTAATATACCTGTAGCATTGTGCTGTTTTCAAAATTACTATACTGTAGCCATACACAAAATTACTTTTATGTTGATTTCTTCTTAACTTACATCATCAGTGTAAGTCATGATGATAGTTTCTGTTGTATCCTAACAGAGTCTGTGATCGAAAGATATTCGACAATGGTTGGCAAACTATTTAGTGGAGATATGCGACAAATTCGGAACTTTGCTGGCCTTTGCAATGTAGTAGGCCTATTCGTGATACCAGGTATGCATTCTGTTTCACTGTGGTCAGTCCTTTATGACGTTTATTGTATGCTAACTTATAAATAAACCTGTATTTAGAGATAGGGTATGGTGTTTGGAAACTCCCAATAATGGCTGGCGTATGTAAGACGAAGAACGGTCGCTTAAGCTATCCCTGAGGCAGCCATGCGTATGAATTGTTAGCGACTTCATTTTCTTAGCCTCGGCATATGAGGAATGGTGGCCAGCCCTCTCCCTTGCCGTCTCATCTTCCCGCTTACAGTGTATGGTCAGTGTACTCATTATGGCTGAGTTGGCCAGGGGTGCAGTTGGAGCAGAAATGTCGAACCAAATTTCGGCCCTGGCGGGGATTTGGACTCGATTGGGACTGTCGATTTGGACTGTCGATTTGGACTGTCGACTGTCTCGAATGACAGACCAGTGCGCAACCACTACCAAGTGATATAATAAAACACAGAATGCGGGCCATGTCTATATATATATATATATATATATATATATATATATATATATATATATATATATATATATATATATTTCTCGGTGGTTGGCCTTCCCTCTAAGCTGCGCCTACATCCTAGGTCTTCCTCTGGTACCTTCTATGATCACCTGAAAACTGCTCTTTTTCGTCGACCTACATTAAAATTATCGTTATATATATATATATATATATATATATATATATATATATATATATATCTCCTAGCAATGGAGATTGTACTCGTTCATATCATGGTGTAAACATAGCCCTGTTCATATGTGTGCCACCTAGCGAACATTGCCACTGAAATCAACATCATGTGTTTAGTTCAGATGTTGATTACTATACTGTCATGTTTCGATGCAATATTACTGCGTTTGTCAGTCTGAATTAACAAAGAAAAGATTATTATTATTTTTTTTTTGCCCCGAGGTAAAAATGATCCCTCAGGGACTTTAAAATTAGTAAAACTATTAAAGGTCTGGAACGGCTAGAACTCCTCGGGCTCGGGCAAAAGGTTAACAAACGTCCCGCATATTGCAACCGCGTTGAAACGTTGGATAGTCAGAGAAAAACGTTGGAACAAAAAAGCTGTTTCGCGAAGGTCTCCTGTTGAAAGGGTCAGATGTCTTCCAATGTCACTGATCAGAGAAAGGCCGGTGGCGTTCGTGGGGCCCAGTGTTTCGAAGGCCAGAGGCACGAATTCGTATTCGTTCATCAGAGCGGTGTATTTCGTAATTTTTCTTTGGGCAGCTATTTCGGCTGCCGCACCGGCTCTGATGGCGGTCGCAGACACATATGACGCCGCCAAGGAATCGATCACCGTGGCGTCCCACACAAGGCTCCTGCCCGCACGCCACGGTATCAGCGTTAGACCGTCAGGTCTTTTGCCGTCTGAGCGGACCAGGCCCGGCGGTTCCTTGACAGCCGGAAAACCAGCTCTTGTGAGGCCCCGGCAAATGGCGTCGTTTAAAGCACTGTGTCTCGCGATCCGTCCAAATCCCAGGGAGCAAGACAACCCGTGGGTACCTCTGGCACTGACCAGCGATCCACACCCGCACACGTGTGGTTCGCAAATGGCAGCGCCCAGTCTAAGACCAACGGCAATCCTGACCGCGTCGTCACTCAAACGAAGGCCACATTATTATTATTATTATTATTATTATTATTATTATTATTATTATTATTATTATTATTATTATTATTATTGCTATTATTATTGCTATTATTATTGCTATTATTATAATTCATTCATTCATTCATTCGTAAATTTATATAGCGCCACTTCAAGGGAACTACTCAGAGGCGCTCCCGACTCCAGCACGACGAAAAAGAGCAGTTTTCAGGTGATCATAGAAGGTACCAGAGGAAGACCTAGGATGTAGGCAGGGGCGTCTATCCCCCCCTAAGTCATTGGAGCAACGTCCCTTTTCCCCTCTTCTTCCCCCCTCCCCGGTCCTTCCCCCCTAAAATGGTGGCAAACACATGGACAAATCTTTCCCCCCCCTATTTCTTGGATGGAGCATTTGCTCCAAGGTTTCTATGGTGTAGACGACCCTGGATGTAGGCGCAGCTTAGAGGGAAGGCCAACCACCGAGAAAGCGCGGGTCTGCATGATAGCAGTACGGGCAAAAGGGACGGATAGCATCCCCCTCCCCACCGAGCGGAGGACTCGAGCAGTCCGAGAAACAGACACAGACCGGAAGAGATCCATCAGGTATTTTGGAGCGAGACCCAGTTGACATCGCCAACCAAAGGAGGCGATCCTGTATTCAATGCGCTGCCGTACAGGGAGCCAATGCAGGACCTCCAGCATATAATTTGATACATGGCCAAAATATGGTATTTGGCCAATAAGGCGTGCAGCAGAGCGCAGGATGCGGTCAAGGCAGTCTAGGCGTGCAGAAGGGAGGCCAGAGTAAAGAGATAGGCAATAGTCAAGACGAGATGTGACGAAAGCGTGAACAAGTGTAGTTGCTGCTGTTGCTGAGAGGGAGAGCGAGCGACAGTACGAAGCTGACGGAGCTGATAAAGGCAGTCGCGGCTGAGGCGATGAAGGTGTGGTGCAAAACTTAATTCCTGGTCCAATAAAATGCCAAGGTCACGGACCGAGGCAGAGAAAGTAAAGCCAGGAGACTGTGCGGAGAGAGAGGGAAGGTTGAGTTTAGCCAATTGCTGACGGGTACCCAGCCACATAAATTTAGTTTTAGAAGGGTTTAAGCGGAGGCGGTTTGACGCCATCCACATCTCCAGATCAGACTGTGTCTGGGCCATAGCCGCTACAACAGAAGCAGCATTATCATCATCATCATCATCATCATCATCATCATCATCATCATCATCATCATCATCATCATCATCATCCTTATTATTACTATTATTATTCCTATCCTAATCCATCCGATCACCAGCCTTCCAAGCTCTCTCGTCTCCAATGAAACCCGCCATGACAGCTGCTCTGCCTCACTGGTCTCTGGGCAACCGGACTCGGACCTCCACTGGACATCGATCTCTGGACAACCCTCTGATACGACGTAGAGCTCATGAACAAGCTGATGCTTGCTCTTAGCTTTAGAGTACTTTAGCGCTAAGTTTGATTTTCAAGTTACGATTACGATTACGTAGTTTATGGTCCATCGCACCTATAGATTGCAGATACTACCTGGGACTAATAATTCTGGGATTTTGGCCGAAAACCGATACGAGTACTTCCCACGCTAAGCGTTAATAATCGTCTGCATTGTTCGGAAAGCACGTACAAGCATGAAATTTTTTGTATGGATAGTTGATTTTATGTTTTAAAACACCTGATATAGCCAAACTCTGAGATATTACTAGAAAGAATTATTTTAATTCAATTTTGTATGAACTTCTGTAGAACAATTGGGCTTCTTCCAACGCTAAGCGTTAATAATCGTCTGCATTGTTCGGAAAGCATGTACAAGCATGAAATGTTTTGTATGGATAGTCGATTTTATGTTTTAAAACACCTGATATCGCCACACTCTGAGATATTACTAGAAAGAATTATTTTAATTCATTTTTGTATGTACTTCTGTAGAACAGTTGGGCTAATTCTCGGCGATATTTGTACGCCTTTGATAAACTTCCGGCGTGGTTGTCCGCCTGTGTTGATATAATATTGCACGGAAGCCAATTTTGTGTTGAAATTAATTTTTTATTATAAAGAAACGTTTCAGTTGTTCTTAACGCGATTCGCTTCCAATTAGGTAACTATACTTGAAATTTGGGTACTGGGAAATTTGTATAGTCACTACGTTATTAATAGTTTGTTAACTTGCAGCATGGTCCATATATACGAAAGGATTGGTTGCTAAGGTCACCATGTGCTAACATTAGAATCACGGGGTGTGACTATTGACAGCATCGGACATAGAGAAAACCGCATTAGAATCCCAAAGTAACTGAAAAAGTACAGCAGCTGACTCGGGTATACAGCAGCGGGTAAATGCGAAAACTGAGTACCTGTGTATATTGTTACAAGTCCCGTGGCTCTATGGTTCGAACTCCTAGATACTCTAAGGGGAAAATGGATTCTCGCTAAATGAGTCATAAAAAAGACAGTTTCGTAAAATATAAACGATATAATGAAACAAAAACGTACACGATAAAATACAAGAATTGGAGAGAAGATTAACATACGCGACCCTGTCGTTACAGTAGAACACAGACGCAGCACTGCAGAAGAAACACATCACCGAACACGACTGACAGGACCAGACATGGTTCGAATCGGCAAACGTCTTCAAAAGGAGAATTCGTCTTCAATACCAAAAAGGATCCACTGGATCACGAATTCGCCTTCACAATTTCCACGGCCCAATTGCGACGTTTCCAAAAGGATCCATGCCTTTTATAAGGTTCCTTAGACAGCCACTCCTCCATCTCACATGATGTGGAGTAAATAGGTCTCATGACCTTTACACGTGTTAGAGCTGCTATCAAATATATATATAGTACAGCTTACTGCATATAGCAGAATCTAACAAACCCCTAGACACGAGTGCACACAAAATAAAAAAATAAACCTACTAACTTAACGAGTTAACTATCAATGCCTTTTACAAATCAGGTATCCAAAAATCAAACTGTTAGGATACGATACCGCAATCCTAAAGCAACTAACCTATACACCAGCTCTTTCTAAACATCTCAATATGCTCTAACAAAAGCCTCTTACGCGGAAATACAAAATTACACAACTGTACAACGATCCAATGCGAAAACAGAACCCCTCTATAACAAAATTCATCTAATAATCTATGAATTCAGGCAATTTAGGCAATGAGTCCACAAAGTTCCAAACGTACTATCCAAATGTTCAAACTACCATAGAAAACTGTACAAGAAACTCTAAAAATAAATTTCACAAGTTTCAACAAAGTCACAAATTATCAACAATCACATAAACATTTCTACCAAACCTCGAAAATGAAAAACCGACTCCAAACTAAAAGAACGGCCTTAGCCACGAATTAACGACGCACAAACTCGCAAACGCCAAAACGTCGTCGCAAAAACAACTCAAGCGAACGCAGGTCGACTCAACAAATCTGGAAGAATATTGGACTTCCCAGGCCTGTGTCGGATATCGAGGGAGTACAGCTGGAGTTCAAGACTCCATCGCAACAATTTGTGGTTGGAATTCCGCATTGAATTTATAAACTGGAGAGGACTGTGGTCTGTGTACACAAGCACCGTAGACGAGCCAAAGTACACGCTGAACGCCTTGACAGCAACCACAAGAGACAACGCCTCTTTCTCTACAGTCGAGTAGCCAATCTCGTAAGGACGCAACTTCCGACTCAAATACGCGATCGGATGCTCCAAACCATCCACAACCTGAAACAAACAACTACCCACACACAAGTGAGAAGCATCCACCCCCAAACAAAATTGCTTAGTATAATCAGGTGGACGCAAGATAGGCCTAGAAGCCAACCTAGACTTCAAATCCACAAACGCTTTCTGACAATCAACTGACCACACAAACTTTACATTCTTTTTCAACAATTGTGTTAAAGGTAAAGTTATATCAGCAAAATGAGGCAAAAATTTTCGACAATATCCTGCAAGACCTAACAAAGATTGCACCTGTTTCTTATGCTTCGGCACAGGAAAATTAAGCAAAACCTCAACCTTCTGCGTTTTAGGCCTAACACAATTTAAGCTCAGATGATGCCCTAAGAAATCAACCTCAGCATTCGCAAATTCACACTTCTGGACATTCAAAGTCAAATTAGCATCGCGAACACGCTCCAACACCCTGCGCAAGTGTACCATGTGTGCATCCCAACTACCACTGAAAATAATGACGTCATCTAAATATGCGTCACAGAATTCTTCCAAACGAGCAAAAACCTTCTTAACTAAGGCACTGAATGAAGCCGGACTATTCCGAAGCCCAAAAGGTAGACGTAAATACTCATAATGACCATTAGGCGTCACAAAACCCGTCAAAGGAATTGAATCCTCATCCATGGCTATCTGATAATAACCTTTTGTCATATCTAACTTCGTCATGACACGTGCACCTCACACTCTATCAATCAAAGTCTCAATGCGTGGCATCGGAAAAGGATTTGGCACCGTAACATCATTCAATTTCCTAAAATCCGTGCACAATCTATAAGTACCACCAGGCTTAGGGACCAATAAGATAGGTGCAGCCCAGGGACTATCACTCTCCCGAATAATTCCAGCTTTTAATAAAGACTGAATCTCGTCTTGTACCACCTGTGCTTTCTCTGGATGCAAACGATACGGACGTTGTTGAATAGGCTTCACTCCCGCAACCAACTCGATCCGATGTTTCACCAACGTTGTCACACCAGGCGTCTCACTGAAATTTGACTCGAAATCAGACAGCAACTGAATTAATTCATTAGCCTGTTGTGAATCCAAATGTTCCAAATTAACAAGCTGGATCACTGAACCCTTCATCTTATCTTCAATCACTTTCACATGTAAAACATCTTTGACCTGAGACACAACATCATCAGACATCCTTTTATTAAATTTCCTCATCAAATTTACATGTACTACCCTTTGAGACTTGCGTCTATCAGGAGTGTTCACCAAGTAATCGACTGGACCCAATCTCTTAACCACCACATATGGACCACAAAACTTCGCCAGCAATGGTTTCCCCACCAAAGGTAACAACAATAATACATGATCACCTTCCTGAAATTCAACTGCTTTTGCATCTTTATCATACAAAACTTTTGAATTCATCTTAGCAATATGTTCATTTTCATTTGCTATTTGCACCGAATCATGTATCTTAGTTCGCAAGTCCAACACAAAATCAATAATATTAGTCTTCTTTAGACCGTACACAATATCATCCTTCAACCAAGAATTCTTAATTAATTGCAAAGGACCTTTAACATTGCTGCCGAACATCAAGTCGAAAGGAGAAAATCCTACACCCTGAACTGGTACTTCTCTATAAGCAAACAAAACCAAAGGAAGTATTTCATCCCAATCATCATCACTATCATCAAGTGCTGCTTTGATCATATTTTTCATACACCCATGAAATTTTTCTAAATTTCCATTAGTCTGAGGTCTGAATGGAGAACAATTTATGTGTTTTATCTGCAACTCGTGAAATAAAACTTGTTCTAAGTCTGAATTGAACTCTGAACCACAATCAGAAAGAATCTCGTCAGGAAACCCAAACATACCAAACGCATGCAACAAACACTTTCCCACATCCATAGCTGTATGTTTTCTTAACGGATAAGCTAAAGGGTAATGTGTAGCCAAGTCCATCATTGTCAAGATAAATCTGTTGCCCGAAACCTTACACTTGTTTAGCGGACCAACAATGTCAATCGCCACACGACTCCAAGGTACACCAATGACAGGTAGACTAATTAAAGGAGCTCTGTTCAACCTTACACCCTTTCCCAATCGTTGACAAATACTGCAAGTTCTACAGAACTCCCTAACGTCCTTCTGTACACCAGGCCAATAGAAATGCCTACACAATCTATCATAAGTCTTCTTCATTCCCAAATGACCAGAGAGTGGGATATTATGTGCCACCTTTAACAATGTAAGCCGTAATACTCTAGGGACAATTATCTGAGTAATGCCCATCCCTGTAGGCCTACTCTCTTCCTTCCATTTACGTATCAACACTCCATTTACAACATGAAATCCAACATCATTTGCTTCAACGTCAAACTTTACAACTGAGTCAAACATCTGTTTCAATGTTATGTCTTCATGTTGCAACTCAATCAAGCGTTTACGTGAAACTATACCATTACCAGAATCATTCGTATCATCACCAAGATATAAATCAGACACGTCCACAACTTCATCCTCTGTATACAATGCATTGTCTTCTATATTTGTATCTGTATGTCCATGTGTATCGTCTACAAATGTATCGTCAACAGAATTCATCTCCATACACACCTCATCACGTACACTATCTGTCGTCGGCAGATCTACATCAAGACTATCATCCGCCACGCTGGACTGAACCTCATTCACGCCTCGCTTCGTTTGAGCGCGCGTCACAACATTAACAGCTTTAGGCACACAGACACAAAGATCGTTACCTAATAAAACTCCGACCTGTGAAGGTATGCTATCTAACAATCCAAACAAACACACGCCATTCACAAGATCACTCTCAATACACACCTCAACCAACGGTACGCGAAAAGCCGGGCCAGATATACCCTGAATCAAACGTGTCTCGCCTGTATCAACAAACTCATTAGCATTCAAAACTTCCTTCGAAATTACAGATTGCAAACAAGCCGTATCTCTCAATAAAGACACTGCACGCTTCGAGTGATTCGGACCACAGACAAATCCCACGTGACAAAATTCTCCATACTGATCATGTACATCATCCAATACCTTACAACACTCATGTACCATATCTGACACATTCGTACGCACACGTACACAACCATTATCCACCAACTGAATACTAGCAGGTTCATTGTATGTATGATATGATTGTCCATAAGAATTTGCACCCCGACCTGAATGCCCTCCATTATGACCATATGACTGTGACTGACCATAATACTGCTGCCCCTGTGACAGATTCCGACCCCATCTGTTCCTTAACTTGAAACAATTCGACATGTGATGAGTACCATGACAATAAGCACAATTCAACGACGGCGAAAAACTATTCGATCCAGTCCCACATTTAAACGACTTCTTCTCATTTCCATGTGAACCATTAAACTTTGAATTTTGAAAATTTCTTGTTTCATAAATTTGCCCACCGAACGAATTTGCACGGCGCTCCAAGGTCGGACTTCCGTAAGTCCGCACACGTTGCGTTTTATACAACACGGTGAATTCATCCGCCAACTTAGCACATTCCATGAGACTTCTTGGACGACGGTCTATAACCCAACGATGTAACTCAGACGGAAGACTTTTAGTGAATTGTTCAATTTTGATCACCTCTAATAATCTCGGTAAATCTTCCAGCGCCTCCTCGCCTTTTAACCAACTATTAAATGGAATTCCCAGCCGAAAAGCAAAATTGTAATAGGTTTCAAGGTCACCTTTTACCAAAGAACGAAACCTCTGTCGGTAGTGTTCAGGGACTTTCGAATAAGCGAGCAAAACAGCCTTCTTTAAAACTTCATAATCTTGACAATCCTCAATTGACAAGTCTGCAAAAACCTGACTAGCTTTTCCTTGCAATTTGGTAGACAATAAACTTGCCCATTTATCTTTTGGAAAATTATGTATCTCCGCTGACTTTTCAAACGAAATCAGAAAATTCTCAATATTCTTTTCATCAAACATAGGTATTAATTTCAAAGCTGTTGGAAAATGAAATTTCGATGTTTTTACTGTTTCTTCGAAGTTTGTATCACTTACTGTTTCTTCGATGTTTGTAACACTTACGGTTAAACCTCTAAGATTTAACTCATGCCTTCTCTGAGCCTCTCTTTCTTCCATTTCCCAACGCATTTTCTTCTCCTCCCCATCTCTTCTTTCTCTTTCCACCTCTCTTTCTCTATCTTTCTCTATCTGTAATTTCCTTTCCTCAAACTCTCTTCTTTTCATTTCCGCTTCCAATTCCATAGCCAGCTTGTTCTGTTCCGCTTCTCGTTCGCTCTTCCTTTGTTCCGCCTCTCGTTCCATCTCCATCTTTTTAAGTTCATACTCTCTCTGTTCCTTCTTGTCCTCCAACTCCTTCAATGCTTTTAATTCTACAGATTTTGATTTAAGTTTCAATTGTTCTTCTTTTGGGACGGACGGAGATACAGTCTTCAATAAAACTTTTTGCATTTGAATTTTCGTCAACGCCTTAGATTCGAAACCCAATTTATCCATTTCAACTCTCAGATCTTCTACCGACATTTCCACAATATCATCTGACGTTAATGACACCGACACTATCGAAGTTCCTGGTGAAGCCATTTTACAATACTTTCAGAATTTTGCGCACCGCTTTAACGCACGCAAAATTGACACACAAATTCCTACGCTGGCGTCTAATTGTCTCTGGACAACGGTAAACCTTGAAAATCCTCAAAGATACAAAACTATCCACCATGCACTTACATCCGCACGTGATCAGTCCAATGACTTTCTCAGTGTACAAAATCACAAAAACTCAATATCAACTCTAAATACACACTCCAACGAGTTAATCACTCCTCTCAGTGCACCAAACCTTTACCCAGCTAAGCAAAGTAAAAACCGGAACGAGCCTCCATTTGTTACAAGTCCCGTGGCTCTATGGTTCGAACTCCTAGATACTCTAAGGGGAAAATGGATTCTCGCTAAATGAGTCATAAAAAAGACAGTTTCGTAAAATATAAACGATATAATGAAACAAAAACGTACACGATAAAATACAAGAATTGGAGAGAAGATTAACATACGCGACCCTGTCGTTACAGTAGAACACAGACGCAGCACTGCAGAAGAAACACATCACCGAACACGACTGACAGGACCAGACATGGTTCGAATCGGCAAACGTCTTCAAAAGGAGAATTCGTCTTCAATACCAAAAAGGATCCACTGGATCACGAATTCGCCTTCACAATTTCCACGGCCCAATTGCGACGTTTCCAAAAGGATCCATGCCTTTTATAAGGTTCCTTAGACAGCCACTCCTCCATCTCACATGATGTGGAGTAAATAGGTCTCATGACCTTTACACGTGTTAGAGCTGCTATCAAATATATATATATAGTACAGCTTACTGCATATAGCAGAATCTAACAATATAAACAATATGGTCGCCACTGACTTCGCTCCAATAGAGCGCCGCTAGCTACCGGCCTTATTCATTTCATTCATTTACGGAACATTTATATAGCGCCCCTTCAAGGCTGTCTACTCAGGAGCGCTCCCAGTTCAGCCACGGCTAAAGAGAACAGTCTTCAAATTAGTATAAAAAGTAGTAGAGTGATCTATAGGGACCAGACGGAGCGCTATTGGAAGCCCATTCCAGATCATAGGACCAGCAACAGAGAAGGAGCGGCGCTGCATGATTGCGGTACGCGAGCGAGGGACCATGAGTACAGCTTGATCAGCTGATCGAAGGTTAGATCGCCGCTGGACAACAGATGTAGGGCGACAGAAACCCTGTAAGTATAGGGGCGCTAGTCCCTCCAAGCAGCGCCTAACAAGCGCAGAAACCCTATATGTGATTCGTAGTGGGAATGGAAGCCAGTGCAACACATCCCTCATAAATTCTGAAACCCGGCCATATTTAGGAATACGGCCAATGAGGCGCGCAGCTACGCGGAGAACCCGATCCAGGCACCCAACCCGAACAGCTGGGAGGCCAGCATAAAGGGCACTACAATAATCAAGCCGGGAGACTACAAATGCATGTACAAGGGTAGAGGCAGCCCCTTGGGACAAAGACCGCGACACCACTCTAAGCTGGCGCAGCTGATAGTAGCAATTGCGACAGAGGAGGTTAATGTGGCGGGTGAACGTGAGTTCCTGATCCAGGGTAACGCCAAGGTCGCGTACAGAAGAGGCAAAAGAGACCCGAGGGAACTCAAGGGCTAGAGCCTCAAGGTTAATTTTTGCTAGTTGCTGACGCGTACCCAGCCAGATGAACTGCGTCTTGCTCGAGTTAAGCCTCAGGCGGTTGGAGGACATCCAGGCTTCCAAGGTCTCCGTGACCCGGACAATCTCACGGACAGCAACAGCTGCCGCCAAAGCTGAGCAGTGAACATAAGCCTGGAGGTCATCTGCATAAGACTGGCTGAGAACTGCACCAGCAGCCAGAAGGGGACCCAGGTCAGCCGTATAGAGAATATATAATAAGGGGCCCAGAACAGAGCCCTGAGGCAAGCCATATTGCAATTCGCTAAATTAGTAAGTAACAGGTACTTTAATTTCCTCGAAAATTATAATATATGCAAACATCTTAAGAAATGGTTATTTCTTGGAATATAAGATTGTTCTTCTACTGTTTTAAATAAAATCATTTAGTTCTGTTTGTAATATAAGTTCGTGTTAATTTCTTGTTAGAATTGCACTTAAAGGATTTTAAGAAGAATGGGATGATCCACACAAAGGCAGCGGAAAAATCCAACAGTAGTAGAGCTGTGATGACACCAGAGTCAAGGGCCAGGACAGTGTCGTTGTAGACATTAATGACCGCGGTTTCAGTAGAGTGATGGCGACGAAAACCAGATTGTGTGGGTGGACGCAGATGACGTGATTCAACGTAGTCGAATAGTTGTTTGTGAATGACTTGTTCGACAAGTTTTGAGATGAAGGACAAATATGAGATAGAGAAAAGGCAACATTTCTTCTTCCACTCCACTGCAATATTGTGAGTAGCAGTGCCTCTGACAGATATATAGAGCAGCAGCCATTACATGAATGAAGGATTCGATCTACAACTCCTGAGGTTGCCATACCAGCCTTAATTAAGTATTGCACCCAACCAGAACCATCCAGCCACTGACCAAGCATCTTCAGAACTGCCATCTCAATATGCAACCCTCCCATCATTACTACAAATTGAAGCAGATTCAAATGGATGACTGAATACAAAATCAACCTTGGCATCATCAGCAGTTGGAAACTGCATCAGAGAAATAGCAGTTCCATGAAAAGAAGATTTGGCTGTTTCAGAGTGAGGATTATTTTTGAGAACTAGGGGACAGACAAGTTGGTCAGAATTAAATTGTTGACAAACTGAATTTCCTAGTTTGTTAATAATATGAAGGACTCTGTCATATGATATTGACAGACCAAGTGTAAAACATCTGTAAATCAGTTTTTTGCGCATTGCGGAATGCAGCATCGAGCCCATAGAATTGGGCAGTGGAGTCTCCTGATTTTGTAAGTGTCGAACAACAGGTGTCTGTCTTGCAATTTGCAGTGTGTTTTGCGTGGCCTTTTCACAGCATTGAAAATGATGAGCTGAGATCTATAATACTGCCTGGTTATTGTTATTATTGCAAAATTCAGGGCCTATAGCCTTCTAGGAGCATTTCAATTCGATTGGCCAAGCAAGGGGATTTTACCGTACATTTCACACCAATCAGAAGTTTGGTAATCATGCCTTCTCGGTCTCAGGACCCATAGAATGGAACAGTCTTAAAACTTCAGTCCGTCATTGCATATCTGTTGCTCAATTTAAATCAAAATTATAAACTCACTACGACTAGGAATGCGGTGCAACGCACTCTTTGCAAAACTTGTCTTTTTAAAGCATGCTAAAAATCTTGGTTGTATTTTATTATTGTATTTATTTATTGTATTGTATTATTGTATTTGGGAAGGGTGGTGTCCTCTCGCCAATACCTTTTGCTGTATATGTGAATGACATTAGAGTGAAATTGAGTAGGTCCAACCATCGATGTCGGATTGGGGAGCTATTTTTGGGATGCATTATGTATGTGCTGACGACCTTGTTCTAATGTTGGCATCTCTCTGTGACCTCTCAGGTGATGAGGATTGGCCCTTCTTTTCATACTGCATATAAAATGATTAGTCTAACTAGTGTCCAAATACTTTGATTGTTCTCTTGTTTCTGCCAAGTCATATAAAGTTAGTGTGCATGAAATGAGAGTCAAGTTGTACAATCTTTCAACTCTTTGTATAGTAAATGTTGCAAATTCACTGAGCCAGTATGACTGCATCTTGTTAGTGCCTATTGCAAACCATTCTTGCTTTAAGGATTACTAGACTAAACCTACAACAATGCATTTGTAAGATCTTCAATGTCAGCCACTGCAGTGTTGAGGACATACTGCACTTTACCAGGAACCTAAAATTAAGGATTGCTGGATGTTAAGAAGAACAAGACTTTTGAAGAGGACAATTACGGGAACACCGTTGTAAATTTTGTGTGTGATCTCCTAAGCACATAGTATGATTTGTATTAAAGAAACGTGGACTCTGTGTAACATGTTTAATTAGTATTGTACTCAATGTATTAATAACAAAACTCTGAAATCAAGGTACTGGCAGGTTTACTGTCCAGAGAATGCTGTATCGTTTGTTTCTGTGCTATCATATATTTTTGGTGAATAAAAGATTGATATATTATTGTATTGTGTGAATATCCGTAATTAAATATAAACTGCCAGAAAATAAAGATATTACAATGACTAATCTCATGGGTCATTCCAGCTCAAATCAAACAATGCCTCCCACTCGACCATCTGAGACTTGGCTGAAATATTAACCACATGTTGCAGGATGTATTGGATGGAAAAGCCCAAAATCAAACAGTATAAAAGACTTTAACAGTAAAATTTTCATCTTATTTACAGAAAAACCTACAAAATGTATAATGCTGTATGCATAAATTACATTATTTAATCTGATATTGTTACATGTTTACCAGTTCCACAGAATGATCAAATTTATGTACCGGGTAATCACATGTATAGATCACCAAGGAACACTAAATTTTGTTCATAAATTCACTTTAATTATGATAAAGAAATGCTTATGTTAACTGTAGCTTTAATAAGAATTACTTAGTCATGTTTCATATATATTAATAAAGTGATCACATTGATTTCAGAGTTTTGTTATTAATATATTTGAGTAATGAGACTGTCAAATACTACACATGATTGAAACTCATGATGCATAAAAACGACCATTTTTGACACACTAAACTGCTTTAAAAAACCCATTGGGATCTTTGGAACACTTATCAATTGATCTATATGCTCTGTCAGAAAATGCATTACAAAATAATATTTTTATGAACCTTTTTGGGAATATTTTTTCTCGTAGACCCCCTTGTGAGATTTGGTCAACTTTGACAGCCTATATCCAAAAGATGTGAATAAGTAATCAAGTCAAACTTTGCTAAGTAATTGACAGCCACATAGACAGTATACATACAAAAATTGAAAGCATTGTGCCTGGTACATATGGAGATACTGCTCGCTGAATATTGCAGAATTTAAATATAAAATGAATATTAAGGGACCTTTGTCATTTAATATAGCTGAAATTAGAGGGCACACCATAATAATTATTACATATTTGTAATCTATACAAGAAACTGTATTTGTGAAAATAAAATCATCTAATTTGGTCAAACAGTTCTGGAGATATCAATTCTCAAAAAGTGGAGATCTCTAAGTTTCGCGAAATGCCTTTGGGGTGTGGGGTCATGAAATCCACAATATCTTGGAAAGTAATTCAAATATTACACAAAGATTTGGGGCTTTTCCATCCAATACATCCTGCAACATGTGGTTAAAATTTCAGCCCATTCGGAGATGGTCGAGTGGGAACATTCTTCAGAATTGGTTGAGTTGAGCTGGAATTGCCCCCATGCTAAATTTTCTGGAAAAAAAATTTCATTTCTCAGAGTGTGGCTATATCAATCAATCAATCAATCAATCAATCAATCAATCAAACATTTATATAGCGCCCCTTCCAGGAATCTATTCAGAGGCGCTCCCAGCCCAACCCCGGCGAAAGAGAAAAGTCTTTAGAGCAGAGAAGAAAGCGGTGGATGAGTTTCGAGGAAGAGACCGCAGCTCAGAAGGAAGCCCATTCCAAATTTTGGGACCAACGACGGCGATTATCAGGCGTTAATCTACATTATTTTCTGATTCCAAATATGACATTTTTTGCTTGTACGTCCAAAATGAACAATGTTACGCTAACAGAAGGAAGTAGAGTCGTGATTAAGTAATAGAAGAACGGATTAACTACGGTTTGAATTAAATAATATTTAAAGTTTATTGTGAAGTAAATATAACATTGGCGACGACGATGTCAAAGTGTGGTAAAATGGAAAGTTTTGAGGAAGAAGAGGACGATTGGAATGAATGCATCGATCGCTTGGACCGAGATTAACAAATGGCCCTTCTTCTCCTATTAAAATATAACTATTAAACAGTAGAACCTGGATGAAAGATTAAAATATTTAACTAAAAAGTCTAGAGGCGGGATGAACGATTAAAATATAACTATAACTAGAAGCGGGGTGAACGATTAAAATATAACTAAAACTAGACGCGGGATCAACGATTAAAATATGACTAAAACTAGAAGCGGGATCAACGATTAAAATATAACTTAAACTAGAAGCGGGATCCACGACTAAAATATAACTAAAACTAGAAGCGGGATCAACGATTAAAGTAGGCCTATAACTAAAACTAAAAGCGGGATCAATGATTAAAATATAAATTAAATTATAAGCGATTTATTCCGCTAAAGTGATAGTGCAAGATATATAGGCCTACAATAATTAATCCGGCGAACATGTACAATCGGGGTGCCTATGTACTATGTGGGTGAGTGTCTTTGCATTGTGAGGGTCAGTTAGGGTCAGGGTAAGCGTCGTGAGGGTCAGTTAGAGCTTAAGGTAAGCGTCGTGAGGGTCGGGTAGGGCTTAGGGTTATGATCAGTGTAGCATAGATGTATTCGTGCGACTAAAAAGCTATACCTGCGAGTGGAAGCTGGATTTTAAAATTCAGGGTTAGGGTTAGGCACCCTGATTGTACATGATCGCCATTAATTCCGCTAAAACGATAGATTACCTTCCGATTGAGTTGTGGTTAAATACTAGGGCTGTACCGAATGGGTGATTATCACTATTCGGCCAAATACGAATAATTTGACCAACTATTCGGCCGAATACAAATAGTGTACAAAATAGGTCTACCGACAACATTCAAAATTTCAAAAAAGCAAAAGCTTCAGTTCAGTAAATTTAATATATAAACTAAAAGTAAACAGTTAACTGTATACATGTAATTTTTGCATCCTTCTGCTAGTCTGTGTAAACTAGGAATGGAACTAATTTAACTAAACTTAGAAATTGTCACTTACTTAACGTTCACTCCACTCGCTATAGCAGCCGGATATATGCAGAAACAGATGTCACGTGACCACTCTTCGTATTCGGTCCGACCGCTACTATTCGGCCGAATACCAAATAGCTATTTGGCTCACTATTCAGCCCCGAAGCGAATACGAAGCGAATATTTGGTACAGCCGTATTAAATACACTTTGAATTAAACAGTATTTAAAGTTTATTGTGAAGTAACTCTAGCAAGACAGACTTCACATCGGGCTCACAAGATAGATTACTAATACTTTTTCAGGGTTTTTCTGCTTATGGATGTAGTCCATCCATTATTGGGACTGACGGTCACTATGGCATATAGTCAGACAGTGGTGTGGCTTTTTGTAATAGACGAAATGTCTGGCTGTAGGCCTATTTGATATCAGACAGTTTCAATATGCAAGCCACATTAGTGTCTGACCTTATTAGACAGAACTTTAGATGTATATACATGTATTAATTAACAGATAAAATCAGTCTTTTATTTGCAGTTGCCTCTGGAACCCTGATTGTGAAGCCACAAAACTATGCAGTAACAAATGGTCAAGAAGTCATAATGAAGTGCCAAACTAATTGGAAGACGAACCTACGATGGGACGGCCATCGTCCTGGATCTCCAAAGGAAGAAGGAAAACCAATTTATAATGGGTACCGTGTCTCATCAAATGCAACCAGTTTCTGTAAGCGTGTCTCAAATGTTGATGGAGAATACAGCCTAAGAATCACAGCATCAAGAGAATCTGCTATGAGCTACAAATGTCTTGAGCCAGGTTCTTTGGAATCTTGGTCAGCACAACTGATAGTACTCGGTGAGTGATTATTCTCAAGTTTTTTCTGTTGCTGGAGCTAGGTTTTGTAGCTATCTCCTTGTCTATGCTACTCAATCGCTTATGTCATTTCTCTATCTGCTTAAGACTTACCTTTTTCTTTCTTTTTTAATCCACCATCTTAGCACACTGATTTTCTGGAAATGGACCAGATTACGGCTTTGTTTTGGTGCGATGCCTTGATGCCTCGGTTGATGCCTTGTGCATTAGTTGCCAGCATGATAAAATTACAAATTATTAATATTCTCAGCAGCCACTATCAGTCTCGAAACATAAAAAGTGGCCTGCATGCATTCATTTTTTATCTGCTGCAGCTACCAGGTAAAGTTCATCGTCTTCAATCGGGAGGCCTGGCTAAATAAATAAATGAACTGTCTTTAAGTTACTTGTGACTGAGCTCACCAAATGCACATGTTTTGAATTGACTTGGAAGATTACCTTTCGTTTTGGCAAACGAGAAAACAGTAATTGTTATATAGAGGGGAAATGCTCTCCACTCTGCTCCACGTCAATGCATTCCTTTAACTATCATAGAACGACAACATTTCACTCGTAAAATTTTAGCAATATGTAATTACGTATAGGAAAGTGCTATGCAAAGTGATTGTCTATTATATGACAACAAATTGCCTGATAATGGACTAATTGTAATGCATATTAATTACTGTGCATATAATTTTTAATTTGTTATTTCCTTCATAGAATCTGATCTGATCTGCAATGAGACCTGTGGTGCTGACTTCGTTCAAATTAAATGTGCAATTAATTTTCACGGGCACTGGGCTCCAACGTTGGAATGGAGGCGATGCGATGGAAATGATGAAACCATCATCACAGCTGATGTCTCCAACAGCACCTCTCCAAATGAGAGAGTAACGAGCACCCTAACAATGAGACAGAACAGCAGTAACAATGGTACCTGCTACAAAGTTTCATCCAGGTTCAAGGAAGATGGACGACCCTTGGGAACCGATGCAGACAACATCCCATCCTACAATCACACGACCTTCTTCAATTACTCCTCAGACACACTCTGTAAGTTTTGCTCTTTACTTAATCAGATATTATATTATTATAATGATGATGGTATTTAATTTAGTATACCCCGGGTAATTATGTTAGCTTTTTAAGAACAGCTTTGAGCTGCAATGGTTTGCTACAATACTAACTGGACATCTTCACATTATTGTCATAGTCCATAGTAGGATGATGTGAGTTCATGGGTTTCGGCATTTCTCAGTGTCTGGTGTGAGCATTGTGAATGTAAAACCAGTTTCTGCTCTGTTTGTCCTTTGAACTCGTTCAAGTCCTAATATGAAACATTGAGGCTTATATCTGGTAAGGCTTAGGCCATTTTGATGATCAGTTTTACTTAGAAAAGGCCACTGACTTGTGTATTCAATCTAGTCTAGCCTAGCCTTTACTAATATTCTAGAAAACCAAAACTAAGGAACTGCATGGAGTTGTTGATATACAATAGCTTAGCTGGAAAAATTTATGAGCTAATGGTATTATAATTATTTCGTTGCATCTGTCATGCTCATGGTGCAGCAAATGCTAGCGCACCATGGTGTTCGCATTGACAGATTCAAAGATGTCAGTGCAAGACTTGGTGGCGTGACCACTGACCAGGGTTAGATCAAGTAACTCCGCCACTACCCGGGGGGGGGGTGAGTTTAACGACATCTCAGGGCAACAAAGGCAGTTGACGTCGGCAGAAATTAGTTTGAACGGGTTGTCACCGTTCATATGGCATTATACACTTTTATACAGCTCTACATATTCAATTGACAGATAGAATTAAGGCTCTGTATATATGTTGAGAAGAGTTTTCTTTTCTTTTCTTACCAGCTTTATTCACCAGCCCATATCTGCATTAATATAGATAGGTTTAGATATTGTTCAGGGTTAGACAGATAACAGATTTTCTCTTAGAGGTTGAGAATTCTTTTCCCAGGTGCTGCACAGATTGTCGACGGTGTTAATTTTAATTCTGTCTTCTGTATTTATGTGTATCAATGTGTGTGTGTTTGTATTGGGTGTTTGTCTTTGAATTCTGGCTTTGAACTCTGGCTGTGTTAATTGGCTCAGCATATCACACTTAAGCCATGACATTACTGAATACATACGAAAACTGATTCTTGATTCTTAATTATAGGTTCCAAAAAGAGAGATCATGACACAAAGAAAGATCATGACAGCACCGTCATAATTATCTCAGGTCTTGTGACCGGAATTTTCGCTGCAATAGTCATCAGCAGTATCCTCGTTTATTGGTAAATGTTACTTTGGATTGGTTCGATCATCACAAACATTTACTTTGCAATTTATCACAATATGTCAGATGAATGTTTCGAAATTACATTCCCTCTTCCAATATAAATTCTTCTTTGGAATTGTTCTTTAGTTGAGTTGACACAATCCATGTTTTATGCAATTAAGCCTTGCGTTACTTGACGGTTTAACCGTTTGCCTTTATCACTGCATTAGTACGTTTCTTCTTATGCCTATCCATTATGTCTTCTTAGAAACACCACCTTAACAGTGCAGAGTTTGGCATTCTCTAAAGTTTCGCCATCCATTTGAATTTCTTCTACAACTGAAACTTCTAATATACCACCCGAAGACTGTAGAGGATGCGACTCTGAACAGATACCTTAAAGTGGCAATATATAAATCTACTTAACGAATAAGTGACTTGTCTGTTTATGCAATTTGTTATCATAAATGATTTCTTTAGTGTGCTTTTTTCCATTCCTAAGATTTTCTTTCTTCCTTCCTTTAAATAATTTTGTTCATTTCTTTCCTTGTTTTAATCTCCAGGTTTGTATGGTAATGATTTGACTATGTTGTACTGATTGGCTATATTTCCTAAAATTTATATAAAAAAAGAAAAGCGTAACTAAACTTTAGTGGCATTTTAATCAATTTTAGAACAAAGCTCAAGAAACGCTTAACACTGTTCTGTTTTGTTATATACAGTTGCTGCAAGAAACACTGCTCCAAACTAATGACCTCTGAGGTGTATGAACTTTTGAATCGAGTGAACTCCTTGTGACTAATTGTGCCTTGAAATCACAGCTGAAACTGTTGTGTCTACAATTAGCACTGGGGAACTTGCCGCAAAAAATCAAACTTCGTGCCTCGTATACATTTTTTTATATTCATTGATCTGTTCATTTAACATGCTTGGTCTGTTGTCTCAAAATTTATATTTTACTAAGTGGACTCTGTATATAACGACCTTGAAAAATTGTTTGTGCTCATGTGCTTCTGAATCATCACACAGTGCTAGTATACTGATACGAGAGCACGATTTGGAGTATACTCCAAATCCTCCAATGCACTAGTTGGCCCTTTGTACTTTAACTTGAGTTCTGTCTATTGCCAGTATCCTGCCCATAAAAGTCTTCCCCCTGGAGAATTTATTTCTGAACAGTTTCCATCGGTGAATTTGTTTTAGAATAAATTCACCTCCAGAGATTATTCTAAAATAAAGTATCAGTGGAAAGAAGATACTTCATCATTCGTTTAAATAATCTCCCATCTCCCACCCAGGTAGACTTTATTCTCCATAGTGTAGACTATGTAAATGGTGATGTGTATGTGCCTGTTTAACTCTGAAACTCTAAACGAATTAAATTTCAATAATTCAATATTAAATTTAAAATTTAAAATACATGGTTAAAAATTTGGATTTCGCTAAAAGTTCGAAATCACCCAACAGTACTGTTTAGTAGTGAATATCTATTACGTCAAAGTGGCAGAGAGTGAAAACAGTTTAAGAAGAAATGATAAAAACACCAACCATTAATTAGAATTTGTTGGCAGTTCTGCTAGCAGTACATTTGTCATTAAACTTTCTATGGAATTGGATAATGACCTCAACTTTATTGCTGAATTCCTTTATTGCATCAGATGTACAGCAAAGACCACTACAAAGCAGAGAAAAACAGAAACACAGCGTTAAGTAGAGTCAACAGCAGTCCTCTGTGTCATTGTATGTCTCTGTCTGTCTGTCTGTCTGTCTGTCTGTCTGTCTGTCTGTCTGTCTGTCTGTCTGTCTGTCTGTCTGTCTGTCTGTCTGTCTGTCTCTCTCTTTCTCTCTCTCTCAGGCAGGGAGGAGGAGAGACACGTGCATTCAAACGTGTACAGGTATTCAAACATGCTCTGCAGCTGGACAATGGCATCGTGTAAATTCATGCATACCAATGCAAGGCAATCATCATTATGGTAATTATTGATTAAGTATGCCATAATGCCACATATATTACGAATACATGCAGTAACATTTACAGCAAGTATAAATGGAAACAATACATACAACGACATACGTTTGACATGAGTACAGATTCGGCCTGCCCAGTCCATTAATGAAACTTTTCATCCTTTCCCATTTCTTAAAACCCGAATATAGGGTTAGAGAGCACCAGGGGCGGATCCAGAAGGTCTGTCAGAGGGGGCCAAAAAATTTTACATACCTACCATCTCCCAAAAAAAGTTGACCTTATTTTGTTTTAGTCATTAACCTTTTTGCTGTCTTCAGTCTACATGACCCACGTCCTGTGTACATTTGACTCATCCACGCCACCGGGGGTGTAAACATCATAAAACGCCCATAAAACGCCTGTGTAAATAAAGACACATTTCAAATAGGGGGCCATGGCCGGATTGCTCCCCCGGATCCGCCCCTGGAGAGCACCACCGTGCGTAAGGGTGCCAGTTTGCATACCGATGGTGACTTATTTACATGTAAGATATTTGAATATGGGGCTAGCACATGCAGTCTATACACGGAGGCCTTAAATGGCGTGGCGCCCATTCAAACGGGAAGCGGTGGCGAAGGATCTCACACGATCAAATCATTGGAAAATGGTAGGCCTACATATGCTTCATTCATATTTGCAAAAACACTACAAAACTGCTTAAATGCTGCTCTGGCTTCAGTGCCTCACGATCATTAGTGTGACGTGATAGGGCTAAATTTAGATTTGTTTGTGTATCGTCAGTTTAAGTCGACTTGTGGAAAAACACATGCAACTTCTTGTCACTTTTCTGCAACCTACAAATTCGAGTTGGGGTCAGTTGCGCTAAGCAGAAAACAACTCGACTTGGGGTGACCAAATCGACCCAAGTCGACTTATTGGGGTCCACTCCCAGGTCTATATACAATAGGCTACTATAGGATTTAACCAGAGTTTCACCGATGGTAGGCCTACACAGGACCTTAAATGACGTACCCATTGAAACGGACAGATTATGTTTACCGTGCAACTAAAGCAAGGTTGTTCAATCTAGGCTATCCCAAACCCTTAAGGGATGCCTGATAGCATGCTGAACTGTAAACCGAGAGGTCGGGGGTTCAAGCCCCGCCATAGCATAAATTTATTCCAGATATCTGCTCGACTCCATCACCTAGCCAACTCAGCTACAATGAGTACACTGACCGTACACCGTCGGTGTGAAGATTAGACGGCAAGGGAGATGGCTGGTCACCCGCCCTCATATGCCTAGGCTAAGAAATATCAAGTCGTTAACACTTCGTCATGTTGGCTGCCCGTCAGGCTAGTCTAAGGGACTGGTAGCAGTTACCAGTGTTTAACGACATCTTATGGCTGCCAGGACCCTTGATGTCGATATACAAAAAATTGTGCAAGATAATTTTGGATCCATTGAATCGTTGGATGGGGAGCTTCAAAGAAACTCTTCTCAAAAGACCTTAATTCGATGTGTAATTGAATAATAACAGCTGGCTTACTGGTAGGAAGGATCCAGAGTTTAATGACATCTTATGGCAACAAAGGCCGTTGACGTAGACAGACCTTATTTTGGCTTAATTGGCCTAGGCCTACTGTACAGTTAGATGCTGTTTAACGACACTGTGTCACAACAAAGATGATTAACGTCGCCATCCTCCTTTATCTAGGCTTTGGACTGGCACTGTAAGAGCACGAACAGTGGGAGTTTGAAGTTTGAAATGTTTTCTTAAATTACATTTAATTTAATTATACTGAGAATGTTATGACTTCCAAAGGTGATCAAGGGACTGCTCTTTCTTCTGTATAGGTCCCCATATATAGGCCCGCCTAGAGGGGGGGACAAATGCCCAGGGGCCCGGCGACCTTTTAGGGGCCCGGGGCGGGCCTGCAATCAACTTATGAAAAATATTAAGGTCATGGAATTTTGATGGATGAAATTCCCCCTGAAAAGGTCATGAAATTTTTTTCAGACGAATTCCTAAAAAAAGGTCATCGAGTATTTGTAAGAGGACTTCCTAAATAAAAGGTCATCCCTAACCCTGGTCTGCCTATGGGCCCGTGAATGCTCTGCCTAGGGGCCCGGAATTTCTGTCGGCGGCCATGCCCCCATATATAGCCTAACTGTGTTGCGCAAGAGGTCGGCTATACCTACGTGCCTTAAAAAGACAGTGTTCGATGAAAAAAAGCAATTCAGTCCGACAATAGGCCTAACAAGAACATTTTACAACAGTGGTTAAAATTCAACCAGGCTACACACAAAAGTACTAAGAGTAAGAGATCCGTTACTCAAAGAAAAAAGTTTCAACACCACAGGAAAGTCAAGCTGTTTATTTGCTGTTTACCGACGCTGTTTCATAGCAAAGATGATGTTTCCTCCTCCTCCTTTATCCAGGCTTTGGAGAATTACACAGAATAAACAAGTGGCTACAGCTTTATTCGCCTGTGGTAACAAGTTGTAGCAGAAAAACATTTAACCAAATTTCAACCGACATCAGTGGCCTTTGTTGCCTTAAGATGTCGTTAAACTCTAAATCCATCCAATCGTTGAACGAGGTGCTTCAAAGAAAACCCTTCTCAACATATAGGGTCGACCGGGGATATATGGACACCTTAAGAATTTGTCATCATTTCAGCAGACCATATGCATGTAAAAAAGATATTATTGTATAATATGAAGGAGAATTGCTATATCTTTAAATAGAATAACTGCACTTTGTGATATTCTAAACAGTTATTCGTTGAGAACATAAAGAAATATTTTATAATGTGTCCATATAACCCCAGTGAGTGGGGCAATGTGGACACGGTATGTCCATTTTACCCCATATATATTTCCATAACAAACTCATTATTATAGGATACTAGTATAACTTCTTTGAAAGCACAGAGACTTAATTTTGTACAGCAAGGTAACAGTTTAGGCCTGTGACAAACATTTAGGCCTATGCCTAATTTATACAGGTAAACCTTACTAGAATTACTATGGAAAAGGACATTATTCCAAAGGACAATTTCACTTTAGAAATGTAAACTTCACAATTAACTTGCAAATCAGAAAGCCAAACCAAAGCAAAAGGGTAAACATAAAAGCTAATTTAAAGTCATTTGTCCATACCTAATAACTGTCACTATCATTGCAAATCTCACATACAAATATCTCTTGATCATTATCAGCTCCTGCGCAACTGTTGTGTGCCCAGAGATGACATTTCTGGCACGAAATCCAACCCTCAGCAGAAGCTGAAAATAAGTCAGCACAATAGAGACACTCTGTGTCATCTTCTTCATCTTCTTCAATTTCAGAGTTTTCTTTTTCTTGTTGTCTTCTTCCTAATTTTCCTTTCGACTATTTCGTTTCCTGTTTTCTTTTCTATTTTCTTTCCATTTTGCTTTTCACTTCTCTTTTCATTAACCTTCGGCATTTTCTTTTCCATAATGTTTCCTGTTTTCTTTCCCTTCTTCTTCCATGGTTCTTTTGAAGGAGTTATCTTCCTTTTATCCCCTCCTAACATGGTTTATACGGCGAGCGTGTCAACATTGTGCTATGAGAAACAGTTTGCTTTTTTCTTCCACTTCCATGACGAATCACTAAAGAATGTCTGAAAATGATGTTTCCAGCATTTCTGCTTGTGCAGCTATCGATGGAACAAGGTCATTGTTGACTTGTTACTATAGGGCTAGGCACAAGTTTGGGTTGTAGGCTTAATAATAAAAATTAAATAGGGCTATTCCTAAAACTTAGTGTGTAATCATAACGGGGCAATATGTACATTGCATGGGGTTATATGGACACTGGTCATATTACCCAGGCTAGTAGTGGCCATATAGCCCCAATTCAGTAGCAGTAACAATTTAGTGAAAATGGCGGTCTGCCATCTGCGACGCAATTCATAAGCACAATTTTTCGAAGGCCAGATGCAATAACAAATCAATGGAATTTTTCTGAAAATTTCGTCCAACAACTCATTGTGAAAAAATTATAAGTTATACTCACCATTTCTTTCAAGAAAATATGTCAAATATTGGAAAAATTCGAGGAAAATTCTAAGCTCTACAAGTAATCTTCCCGCTATGATTACGAAATTCCCCGGAAACAGCATAAGAATGACAATGCATTAGAATGACCATAGACTTAATATTTAGCCAGAATGACGGGGTGTCCATATTACCCGGAGTGGCCATATTACCCCGGTCGACCCTACAGAGCCTTAATTCTATCGGTCAATTGAATAAGGAGTGCTGTATAAAAAAAGTGCATAATTTTCCATACGAACGGTGACAACCCGTTCAAACAAATTTCTGCCGACGTCAACTGCCTTTGTTGCCATAAGATGTCGTTAAACTCCCCCCTCCCGGATAGTGGCAGAGTTACTTAATCTAACCCTGGTCAGTGGTAACGCCACCAAGTAGGCCTATTGCACGGACCACTGGCATCTCTGAATCTGTCAATGGGAACACCAGGGTTCGCTAGCATTTGCTGCAGCATGACCATGTCAGATTCAACGAAATCTTTTTATTAAATTTGCCGAACTTATTCGTTCGACTAAAAGAAATTGTCTTATGTTGTTCACAACATAAAAACAAACGTGGACAACTATTATTACTATACATACGCCGGCGTTTCTATAAATAAATTTTGTAGTTCATAAGAAAAGGTGTTGACTGCAGTTGAGTGCAGAGCCTCTCTCGTTCGGGCAAAATTGCCTGTTTACTCAGTAGATGGCGGTAGTAGACTGATGAATATCTTTACTATAAACGTACTAATTTTCAACGACATAGGCCTACATGACATTTTACTAACCTAGAACTTTCTCTACACAGATATTCGTACGAATTTTGGATCTGATACGTAAAGTAGTCCACTGGTAAGAAAAGATCTTATTTCAGAATTCACGGAAAAGCACAAAAATTATTAACCCGGCATTTTCACGGTTGGCTTTAAATTGCCTTAGGCCAGAATACGATTGGCCTTTTACACTACGGAACTAATAAAGGAAAAGGCTCAGAATAACCAATAACTCTTCAATTTTTTGTGTGGAGAACTTCAAAACTCCGACTAGTCTATCTGCGCCCATCTTGGGTAAATTGTCCTTTCTTTCTGCAGGTCTGAGCGACATCTATTGGCTTTGGAGAATTACACATAATTTACAGATTACAAGATGTTTCGTGAAGAATCCCACAGCCAACTAGCGGTGACGATCTCTGGATCTTAAATGCGGCGGTCATTGATAGGCTACTTTAACATCTTTTCTTATAAATAAGTTAGTTGTAACTATTTAGCTGTGCTGACGTGTGGGTAATAATGGTTAGAGCATTTAGAAAATTCTACCGAGGTCAATGTCCTTTGTTGCCTTAAAATGTCTTTAAAGTCAGAATCCTTCCAAATCGTTGGGAGAGGAGCGTCAAAGAAAGCCCTTCTCAACATTATAGAGCCGTAATTCGATCTGTAAATTGAATATGGGGGGGGGAGAGAGAGAGAGAGACAGACAGACAGACAGACAGATAGACAGACAGACAGACAGACAGACAGACAGACGACAGACAGACAGAGACAGACAGAGACACAGACACAGAGACAGACAGACAGAGGGGAGAGATGTATTTTGCATAAGGAACGGTGAAAACTGCTCAAACTAACTGCTGCCGACGTCGAAGGCCTTTGTTGCCATAAGATTTCGTTAAACTCAGACTCCTGCGGTAGCGTTCGAGATGCTTGGTTTAACCCTGGTCACGCCACTAGCATGTCGCACAGACACTGGCATCTCTCAGTCTGTCAATCGTACAAACCAGTTCAGGCGACTACATGAATTACCATCTGCTTGTGAATTTGTCGAACGTGTTCGACTAGAAGAAATATTCACGTATTGATTACAACGTGAAAATAAACGTGGAAAATTACCATTTCGTTACCCGGCGTTTGAATAAATATTTTTTGTAGTTCATAAGGAAAGGTGTTTAAGGCTCATTGACTGGCGTTGTTTGTACTCCTGTCTCACGCGGGCAAAATTGCCTGTTCATCTTTCGGTTGCACTATTTACAGCTTATTTCACACAACTAACTCAACCAAAAAGAAATATACTACATACTCGTGGCTTTACTTTAAAGAAAAATTTTAAAATTAAGAAACGATGTATGGGCCCTAAGTTTCGATTATATCTGGTGAGTATAGACTTAATCTCTTAAACTATTTATTCGCTAGATGGCCGTGGCATGCGTTAAATAACGTTTCAAGGCATCGTATTTATACATGTACTTAAAAGCAAGCTTTCTGTAATAACTCATTAACAATTTATTTGAAATTTAATTTTTAAATTTGAAGCATAGTAACTGCTTCATCGAAACTGTTATAAGATTATTGTTCTTAATAGCCAACCAGTCCATTTGCACACCCAAATGTAATATATAATTTTCTCATAATTGTTTTCTAAACTCGGTTTCATGTACAGCAATCTATGAAGCAAACGTGAATACGTTTAGATAGGTATTTTTTGAGCAAAGGCAAATCTTTGCGAAATAGAATGGAAAACGCTCAGTTAATTTTTATTTTAATTTACAATCGCAAATTTGTAGAGCGCCAGAGTAAGATAAACGTGCAAGAAGTAGCGCCCTCCCGATGGGAAAACCCATGGTGATCCGAAAAAGGTAAAGACATTACATAAAGGCAGAGATTGCATGAACATAGGCCTCGTGCGTACAAGTAAGTAAGCAAACAAGCAAGTAAGTAAGTAAGTAAGTAAGTAAGTAAGCAAGTAAGTAAGTAAGTAAGTAAGTAAGTAAGTAAGTAAAGAAAGTATTCTTAGCAGCTCCTCCGCCTCCTCTCTCTAGTTTCTGGCAAACGGACTTGGACTTCCGATTGGTTTCTCTGATCCGACACAAGGCTCGTACATAAGCTGGTGCCCTGCGTTTAGCATGTAGGCCTAAGTATCGTTACAATTAGGAGGTAACGATTAACATTTTTACTTTTACGCTTTAAGCCTGAAATTCAACACGAGTTGCTCCTTCGGATAAGCTGGTTTCCACGATTTCCCCTTTTTTTGGGCGGTGCAGAAATTTCAAGATGACGATTACAATAGGCCTACTTTTTTACCCTAGGTCAATATGATATCTCAGATTCATCACAAAATGTTTTCAATTTTATTCAATAAAACACATCTGAATCGGCTATATCGCCAAGTTCCGGAAAAGCTCTGAACGCTCGGCCTATAACGCGGACAGTACTGTAGACCTACGCGTTGGAGCATTCTCCTCTTAAATGGTTACTCCACGGTGCTTTTTTTCAGCCGGAACGCGCCGGAACGGTGTTCCGGCACCTTTTTTCAGCTTCTAAAAAATAATTTATTTATTTTAATAATAAAAACAATAATTAGTTATTTTAATTTAATGTCAGTGTTGTGAACTGTTTTCAGTGGTTATTGAGACCCCTCCCACTCTCAATCCCGTTTTTCTTGTGATTTTAGTCCTTCCATAATTGTTCAGTTCCGGAACCTATTGTTCAGTTCCGGAACCTTTTTTTCTAGAAAAAAGCACTGGTTACCCACAATATTTCCCTCTATTGCTGCTCGGTCGCTGTACAGTTGCGCTGAATAAAATATGCAGAAATAAATGAACAATAATGCCTTATCTTAGAAATAGCTTGCTACCCACGATGCTATTTAAATTGTCGTAATTAAGCTATACAATTACAAGGCAACGGCATTGAAACGCTTTGTTGTTGAAGCAGCAGGCCTAGTTCCTGTTGTTAGTTAGACACTTGTGAGGAAGTTCACCTCAGATCGCAGGTACCTAAGAATAAACATTTACACATGGGCGGCGATCCGGGGGGGGGGTCGAGAGGGACAAGGCCCCGCACCTTTAAGAGTGGGGGACACACCATACATTTTACCCCCCTTCCAACGTTTGAAGAAACACCAAAAAAAGGTAAACAGTTTTTTTCGCGCTTTTGTGAGCAGATCAGTTCAAAACTCATTTTTGACCAGATCAGTTCCCAGGTCCCCACCTGTCAAAAAAGATCGCCGCGAGTGCGTTTACAAATCGTTTGCCAAAAGAAATCAGAGAAAGAGAGGGTCTCATAAAGCTGATGAATCAAAATTAACAACTGCTTAGAATGAAGTTAACACCCCTACCTGTAGTATCTGTGAAATGATGACCACACCGGGACCCAGGGCCAGAGCTACTTAGTTAAGATTTCTTAATTAAGGATAGTTAAGTCAGAACATTATGTTCTCGTTCCTGAATGTTTACAATAGATCAAGCTCAGGCCAGACCCGATTAGGAATCACAGGAGGGAGCAGTATTCGAGTAGCCATTGTCAATGTTGGTAACTGACTTGTACGGGTGCCCCTAACAGCGGGATTTCTATCCCTTCGGGGACACCCTTTGCTTCCTGCGACATTTGTTCTCATTCCTGAGAATAACAGCGCGGAAAATGTTAGCAATTAAATAATTGTAAATGAATATTATACCTCGCCTGTTAACTGGGTTTTTTCTCTGTTGTTTCTGTTGTTTTGTTTTGGTTGCAATAAAACATATTGAATTTAATTGAATATATACATAAATCCACAGAGAGGGGAATTTGTTTGGGGGGAATGACCTACTGAAATTCGGGGGGAGTGTCCGGGGGAACTGTCCGGGGGAATATGTCCGGGGAAATATGTCCAGGGGGTAAATGTCCGGCATTCACGCTTGATACACCAACCTAATCTCTGCTATGAGGCTGTCGCACACTTCTTCTCGACCATGCGCGTGTAAAGTTGTTAAAAACGGTCACAATATAATAGGGGCCTAGCCTATAGGCCAATACAACAAACATACAAAAAGCCGGACATTTTGCAGGATTTTAGCTTTGCCTGCCGGACGGAGGACATGAGGTCGAAAAGGAGGACATATCCTCCTTTTGCCGGACGTCTGGCAACCCTAGTCACTGCCCGTACTTTGATAGTGCCAGTCCCAAGCATGGATAAAGGAGGAGGGCGACGCTTTTCATCTTTCTAATGACACAGTGTCGTTAAACAGCAACTATAAATATAAGCAACCAAGAAGAAGTCGCAGGCTTTTTGTGTGGCGTTGAGAAATTTCGAACATTTACATTTGCATAAGGATGTGCACTCCTACGTATAAGTCACAATCCCATGAGTTAGTTAAGTGTGTATTTTTTCCATTAAATCACATAAAACAGAAGAGCAATAGAACCAATTTTAGCTTCAAATAGTAGGCCTAGTCAAGACTTTTTTTAAAATAATCATTGTTTAAAAAACAAGAGAAAACAATTGTCTGCTGCCTCTGGTTAAGATTTGAACAAATTTCAAATTGAAAGTGCATCGATGTTCAAGCTTCGATATTTCGTTGTTATTAAAAGCCGATGAACATGACTAGCGTTCATTTAAAAGCTTATTATTGATTAACATGATTAGCCTTGTTATTAGAAGGAGATTAACATGGTTATCGAGAGGATTATGATGAAGGCAACTTCAAAAGGAATTGAGTTTTCATGAGCAGCGCCGGATCCAATGACCCGTCCACTTTGCATCGCTATGAAAAAAAGAACCAATAGAAGTTACTCGGTTATCATCCTCTACTAACACATAAACACATGCATACGTATATATACTTGCATGCATCTATGCATACATTATATGCATACATACATACATACATATAATACATATATACCCACATACTGTACACTGTAACTGTAGTTGTAATGTACAAATTCCAGTGCTCTGGTGTCTAATGCACAAGGGCTCAACCGACGGCACACCAAAACTAAGCTTCAATCGAACCAATGTGTAGAAGATCAGTCCGTAAGACATACATCCACACATACTTACATACTTAGATACATACATACATACATACACGCCTACACACATACACACAAACATACACATAGATACATTCAGACATACATAAACACACGTAGATGCATCCATGTATATTTGCATACAATACCTTGCTTATCAATAACCATTATCACGGTAGCGCCATCGAAGTTCTCAGATTATATTTAACGAGTAAAGTTGAATTAATTGCATTTATTCAACCAAGTTAAAACCAGGAAAAATTGATTTCATAGATTCAAGTCGCAGAAATGGCAACAGTCAAATGAAATGTTAAACAAATGCTATGTTGTTATGTTAATTTAGATTACGATATGCTATGTATTACAATGTTTTGTAGCCTCCTGTTATGCTATGTTTCCTTGCGTTATCTGAACTATGTTATCTGATGTTATCTTATCTTATGTTAGTTATCTTATGTATACGTAATCGAATGTTATGTTATCTCATGACATATTACCTCATGGCATGTTATCTTACGTATGTATGCTATCCTATGTTATGTTATTTCATGGTATGTTTTCTGATGTAACTTGTATTACATGTATGTTACATTGTATATGTTGTGTTATTTATACTTTCTTATGTTCATCTCATGGTTTGATACCGTATCTTATGTTATTTTATGTTTACGTACACATGACATTGAGATATCCGGTGCCGAGAGCATATCCGTGGACGTTGCTGGCATTGCATTGGATGACACCCGAATCAGATACGTTGACCCCACTCGCGTCATTGCACTCGAGGCAGACGGAAGAAATCGTCAGAGTCTTTCGGTCAGCGCTGATGGCAAAGCGCTTGCGTGGATTCTCTGTTGATGAAAAACACAGCCCATTATTATTATTATTGTTATTGTTATTATTATTATTATTATTATTATTATTATTATTATTATTATTATTATTATTATTATTATTATTATTATTATTATTATTATTATTATTATTATTATTATTATTATTACCACCACCACCACCACCACCACCACCACCACCACCACCACCACCACCACCACCACCACCACCACCACCACCACCACCACCACCACCACCACCACCACCACCACCACCACCACCACCACCACCACCACCACTACTACTACTACTATTATTATTACTATTACAAACAATTTTAACGCGCACACTTCTATACGCGCTATAGGCGACAGAATTACAGAGCTAGCAGTTGTATTTAATAAATGTTATCTATGCAGAGAATTCTTCTTTTAGTCGTGGAGGTCCTTGCCGAAAATAGAGCGGGTCTTAGTGATGGGGTACGGTAGCTCATTTGTTAGAGCGCTCGCCTTGTTACGCAGAGAGTATGGGTTTAAGTCTCCTTCCCTGGCACGGCTACTGTGTTAATTGCTCGGCGCAATAGGTTGATGCTTGGACATTATAATGGCGCTTAATAAATGCACAATGGTAAGAATTGGAAACTCGAACTATTCAGACACAATTTCCACTGAACCTAGCCAAAGTCCAGCACACTATCACATTGTCAACAGAATCTCAGGCAACACGGTCCGCACTTGAGAACGTTGAAAGGTGAGCCAATAATTCAAACCGGTATCGGTGGTGAATGATCTCATCCGCTCAATTCAGGGTAACTGTAGAGAAACGTTTACAATTTCAAACTTAGAATGTCCCACTCAAGTCCTAATCTTTGATCTCTGAGTCCTGGTTCTCCAGTCCGATCTTATCCCTAAAGTTACAATACAAAAGGAGTCCGTCATGTTTAAGTCAGAGTCCATAGTCCCTTAAGTTTTTAGAGCCAAAGTCTAACCGCTGAGCGATTGTCCGTTGTAAAACCAGACGATATCTGCTTCTGGTTTAGCGTAGGCGTTGCAACGAAAGACGGCGTTATCTTTTTCCAAGACTCTCGTATGCTGTGGACTGTCGTCCTGCTTCACGAAGCGAGGATTCGCTGAAACAAAGCAGGGAAGGACATCAGTAAAATAAATGCTAGCCACATTCATAAATATTTTACTCGTTCATCGGAGATTTTAACTTTAGGGGTGATCCGAGTCAAAATAGTAGACCTACTGGTTTCATAGGCTATCTCAGATGCTAGCCCGATGCTCCCACAAAAGATTTGCTATAAATCATTTGTTTCTTTCCGCTCTGCGGGGTTTCTGTCAGTTAGCTAATTGTAATCGTAATTAGGAATCTCTATCGCGCCGCTATCTAATGCACAAGGCATCAACCGATGGCGCACCAAGATCAACCCGCAATTAGGTCAGCATCCAGAAAATCAGTCTGCCAAGAGAGAAAGAGAGAGAGAGAGAGAGACAGAGACAGAGACAGAGACAGAGACAGAGACAGAGACAGAGAGACAGAGAGACAAGAGAGAGAGAGAGAGAGAGAGAGAGAGAGAGAGAGAGAGAGAGAGAGAGAGAGAGAGAGAGAGAGAGACAGAGACAGAGACAGAGACAGAGACAGAGACAGAGAGACAGAGAGACAGAGAGACAGAGAGAGAGAGAGAGAGAGAGAGAGAGAGAGAGAGAGAGAGAGAGAGAGAGAGAGAGAGAGAGAGAGAGAGAGAGAGAGAGAGAGAGAGAGAGAGAGAGAGAGAGAGAGAGAGAGAGAGAGAGAGAGAGAGAGAGAGAGAGAGAGAGAGAGAGAGAGAGAGAGAGATGGATAAACAATTTGAAAGGTAAATCTTAAGTGGAGGACGAAATCAAACAAGCGACTGAGCAGAACGAACAGACACAGGAAGAAAGACAGATTCAGCAGAACGGACATTTACAAGGAGAGCGTTTCGAAACTATGTTGATACTAATATCTCATCTTTCTGATTTCCTATCATCCTTACCTTCGTTATGCATAGTTTCCTTCTGGAATTTATAATTTAATGGATTTTTACTAGTTCTGTGAAATGAGCACTTGATATCGGAAATGGAGTTTTGTTTGAAACCACTATTCACTGATTTTTTTTCATGGGACAGTTGCGCTACCGATTTTCTAGAGTAGATTAGATTGCACTACTAAATTTCTTCTCCCCACTCTCACACGGATAAGAAAAATAGCAGAAACAATAGCGGAAACAGTAGTAACAATAAGAATGACGACAAGGACTATTTACTGGATTGTTTGCTGATGTTGCGCTTCGTGTTCCATCTTGAACGGTATTTTCGCTCAAGCATAGCTATGGAATGATACATTTAGTAGATAAAAATGTAGTTGGATTAATAGAAGGACTCTAATATAACTCGGAAACCAACTGCCTTCCGAATTCCGCAAACTATACTTTGACCAATCGAAATTGCTTGTCAGGTGTTTACCTTCTATCTTTAAAGATATTTCGTGCGTTTCTGGTCCCAAACTGTTTGCGGCCATGCAGTAATACGTCCTTTCATCTGATGCTGTTAAATTTATAATGGTGAGTTCCGTCTTGTCTTCGGAAATGGTAGTTCTTCCCAAGTCTTGACTTTTGCTTTCTAGAAGCCAAGCGATAACGGGTTCCTCTCTATAGAAATGAAATACACAAATTTGGAATAAATCAGGGTTACAATTTTGTGCAGCTTAAAAAATTTTTAATTGTCTTAACCCGTACATTGATACCAACCTTCTGAAACATAAAGTTATTTTAGTTTCTCGGCATGTCTACTCTACCAGCTACCATGGACATTAGATGTGACCCATATGGGCTCTATGCGGCTCTCATGTGGGATTTTGCGCCCTATATATGGGCTCCAGGTGGGCATGCCGGCATGATAAGAAAAGCTTTGAGGCGCTCAGAGTCAGTCGAAATAGTCCTAGAGTTCGTTAGAACGGAAACTTCATTCTATCAACAGAGGGCTTCCAACAGAGACACAAAACTCCTAACTCTACTATACGCCTTTAAGTTTTACAACTTAGACACCAATCCTTCATTTTCTTTTCTTTTAAAAAGTTTCTCAAGTCGTTTAACTTACTTTCCAGAGAAGAAGCATCGCATAGTAACACTTTCTTCCTCGAGGGCTGGAGACTTAGACACGGAAGAGAATGACAATGCAGGAGCAAACTGTTGGACACCGTTGGGATCTGAAATCATTAAAATATCATTTCGTATAACACTCGGCTGCCGGTGACCAGTTCTTTGCTAAAAGTATAACCTGAACAATTGGCTACTATCACTCCTTTGCAGAAAGTCTAACCTGGTGAATCCATCCATCAGATTTCCATTTCGAAGGAACAGAACATATTCTTTTATAGACAAACTCAATATTGACCAGACAAGGTAGGATTAGTACATAATTTTTTAACGTTATTGCTATTATTATTATTATTATTGTTATTATTATTATTATTATTATTATTATTATTATTATTATTATTATTGTTGTTTCCAGAGGTGCGTATAATGCCACGGGATTGCAAAAATTAGGCGGGTGCATTGTTCTGGAATGGTTATTGTTACTATAATCCCCCCAGGTACATATAATCCCTCAGAAGTTAGATACAAAATAAGTGAGAATTAATTTCTGGGGTGACCATCTTCATCGACACCCGGAAGTGCAAAAGTGTTGTTATTATTGTTATCATCATCATCAGCAGCAGAAACAGCAGCAGCAGCAGAAGCAGTAGTAGTAGTACAAACATTTCAACGCGCGCAAATTCACACAGACATGCAATTCTGAGGCGCGGTTAGTCAGTCGCCAGATGAAGAGCAGTTGGATGTTCAGATCATTGAAAGCCATTGAGAAATAGTCAGTTTGAAGGCATTTGATGAAGGAAGAAAGAGAGTAATCTCTTTGAATGGTCTCCTCAAGTAGACTTTAGTTTGGCCAGATTGGTACTCACTGTTCTTGACGATAAGTTTCGTATAATTTCCTTCAATTGTTAGATTGAGAAACGGATTGGAAACGGCATCCACGTACAGCTTCCCGTTCAAGTCATCCGAGGAATTGACGTATGCAAAATGTAAGTCTCCTACAAAAACAGAATAAAATTAATGAAAATTTCTATGTATCAGAATAACGATTGATTGATTGATTAATTTGATTGATTGATGGGCTGCTCAAACACTTGATATATCGATTTACAGAAAGTAAATCCCGGACCCAATGCATTGGCTGCACAATGGTAAAAAAACTGATCGATTGATCGATTGATTGAATAATTGATTGATCGATAGATCCATTGCTTTATTTATTCATTGATTGATTGATTGATTGAATAATTGATTGATGAATTGATTGACTGAACCGATTGGTTGTCCAATTCGATTTAAACAACTGATTGATTTATTGACAGTTGCATTTGTTGAAATTGATTGGACGATTAGGACCACTTGGAGTGCACGATTGTGGTCAGAGTGGTCAGCCAATTGGTCGGGGTTGTAAAACTACCCAGGACAGAAATTACGTTTCAAGATATCTGCTCCACTTGCGCCCCCTAGCCAACTCAGCTATAACGAGAAGACAGAAATTGCTGGGACGATGGAAAGAACTGGCCACCCAGACGCATATGCCGAGGCTAAGGAAATGAAGTCGCTATAACTTCAGGCTAGATTAAGGGACTGGTCTTCTTAACGAGTACTGATTTGCTGAGTTTCTGCATTAGGTATTCGGTGATTAATGTAACGAGCGAACCAATATGACACCGTTAACGTCAACTTCGAAATACGGTTAATTGCTGAACAGCAATTAGTAGTAATAACAATAATTATCAGCCGATCCTAAATTAAAATTCCGGATACAGTTCAAACTCGTGATGTTCGTCATCCAAATACCGGACGAAATTTTCCACCGACTACGATACTACACGCCCAACTTCTGAGAACTCCAATGTTCACACGATAGGGCCTACCTGTCAGAGCGGAGATTCATACAGCAACGCTCTCCAGAATCGAGGGCTGCCACATGCAACACGCGACGAAATGGTGTCAAAGCAGTAATTGCTTGTTTATAGTTAATTAAGATGCTTAATTGAAAGCCACACAACAGGATCCTTCTGTAATGATTGTTCTTGATTACGTTAATAGTTATTGGGCTGTGGCGATATCATCGTGCCTCGCCGTCACAACCGCCTGTCATCACAACAAACTAATGACGCAGATTGGTCCAGTGACTCGGAACATGACATTATCTGTTAACCTTGATAAGTAATCCGCTAGGTTGGGCTCCACGAGTGTGCGTGAGCACCCTGTGGTGACTCGATCAATTTTCTGCCCATTGGTTTGCCTAATGATGAATTTCCTGTTCTTAATCACATTTAAGATCATTTAGGCTAACGCAGGGAGCGCCTCTAATTAGGTTTTCTTGAAGCGGAGCTATACAACTTCTAATTGCAATTACAATTAATCATTGCTATCATCATCATCATCATCATCATCATCATCATCATCATCATCATCATCATCATCATCATCATCATCATCATCATCATCATCATCACCACCATCATCATCATCATCATCATCATCATCATCATCATCATCATCATCATCATCATCATCATCATCATCATCATCATCATCATCATCATCATCATCATCATCATCAGTGTCATCAGTTCCTGACGCCAGCCATTTGGCGGTGATGGGTACGAATAAATGACCTCCATTGTCCTCGGTCATTTGTCAAGTCTATTGCCTCTCTTAGTGTTAGTTCAAGTGATATTACGTCCTCAGTTATATTATCTATCCAGCGTAGTCTTGGTCTGCCTTCGTCACAGGCTTCGTGTCTTCTAATTACAATTACAATTACTATGGAATATTTCAAGATAGAGAAGCTGTCATTTTTTTACTACTGATCATACTATGTGTCATAGTATATTATTGATTTTTGGTCATAACTTTAATATTGCTTTATTGCAATATTTTTCAAATAATACCTTTAACGCTAACTTAATTTATTCAGTATTAATATCGTTAATTAATATAAAAGAACTAAAACATAAAACTGAGATGAATTAACTAATCTGTATTGAGGTTACCTCAGTGAAGATGGGGTGTCAGTTTCAGATACCTTTCTTGATTCTGTTCCCATTTCTGGTTCTGGAGGAAACTGGTATTAATAGAATAATTGTCCTTGGTACATAATTGCTAGCTTCTTTGTTTCAATAAAAAATATTATTCATAATCTGCTAATTATCAGGAAACAGGCCGATACGTGCTACTGACTCCAAATCGTGTATACTACGAACATTACCATTCTGGGCGATTTGAATCCTTTTATCAGGAACGATCCGTTGTGGACTAACATCCAAGTCAGCCGCATGCTTCATCCATACGTACTGTTCCGCGGAACTTGGCCTTGGATTGACCTTGAACGTCGAGGCACGTATGACGAAAGACTGACCCTCGACGGCCTCTAGTTGATTCGTGAGCTGCGTCGGTCCAACCGGCTGAAGCACTGCTCTCTGGAGTTGGGAGACGTTTGAAACTGTGACGCCATACTTGTTCTCAGCTATGCACTGATAGAATCCTTCGTCCAATTGAGTCGCTGGAGAAATGCGAATAGTGCCAGCGTCTTGGCGAATGTTAGGCGCTTTCAAGTCGAGATTCGCTCCGTCTTTCTTCCACTTAAACCTGAAATACAACGAAGCATTGTAATTATAATAGAATATAACAAAGGTTTTTAATTGTTCAGAAGACGCATAATTGGCCTAATCTGTATTACAGAAGGGAACTGCTGCCCCTTAAGCTATCCCTGAGGCGGCCATATTTGTATGAAGTTTTAACGACTTCATTTTCATAGCCTTGGCATATGAGAACGGGTAGCCAGACCTCTCCCTCGCCGTCTCATCTTCCCACTGACAGCGCACGATCAGTTTCCTCATTATAGTTGAATTGACTAGATGGCGCAGGTGGAGCAGAAATTTCGAAGCAAATTTCTTGCCTGGCGGGGAATTGAACCCGATCTCTCGACTGACAGTCCATCCCGCTAACCACTACATTATCGAGCACCCTCCTGTTTTAGAACCTCTCCACATATCCTACCATTGATATGTTTTGTTGCAAAAATCAGCATGAACAAAAAATACTGATGTAATACTGATGGTTAATAATTTCTATAGCGCCGTTGTGATAATGCACAAGGCATCAGTCGATGATAGGTAGCTTCAGTTTAAACCTATTCAGAAATCACAACTTGTTGAAGAAGCAGATAGGTCAAGAGAAAAGCAGACTTATCCGAATTCACAAAACTACTCTGACCTATCAATTTTTCTCCTTTCAATTATTCATTCTCATCATCATCATCGTCGTCGTCGTCATCTTATTATTATTATTGTTATCATCATTATCATCATTATCGTCGTCGTCGTCGTCGTCATCATCATCATCATCATCATCATCATCATCATCATCATCATCATCATCATCATCATCATCATCATTATTATTAGTAGGCCTAGTGGTATTACGATAACTGTATTTTGATATTGCCCTCCTCCTTCCAAAGTCAGAAGTACAGAACAATGATGGAGCAGAGTAATTGTGAGTTAAGGACTTGCTCAAAGTTCCAACACATCATTATTATTATCATTTTTTTTTTACCCGAGGTATATATGATCCCTCAGGTGTCGGATACTAATTAAATATATTGATTCTGGAGTGGCCGTCCTTGTCAATATCTGGAACAACGAAAGTGCTGTGGAAGGCGACTGCGTTGAAACGCTATTATTATTATTACTATTACTATTATTATTATTATTATTATTATTATTATTATTATTATTATTATTATTATTATTATTATTATTATTATTATTATTATTATTATTCTGTGCCCTTTGACTGCTTCGTACTTCTGGTAGCGGTTGTCTTCTTTAAACCGACTACATTCGTTTATGTCGCTAGACCAACTGCACCGTCTCTGGAGATATTCAACTCACAGTTTAAGACCTTTTTTTACAAAATATTATGACGTTTCGTTCTCCTATTATTTTATTAAACTGATAATAAAAATAAGCTAGTAATAATAATAATAATTCTCATTATTACTATTATCATCATCATCGTCGTCATCATCATCATCGTCATCACCTTCATCATCATCATCATCATCATCATCATCATCATCATCATCATCATCATCATCATCATCATCATCATCATCATCATCATCACCATCATCATCATCATCATCATCATCATCATTATTATCACCTTTAACAATAATATTGCATTACATTTAATTAATTATGCCGTAAAGCTAGCTTTGCTTATGATACAGCATCGGAGAAAACGGTTTCCATACTGTTCTGATGTGGTCTATGTAACGCAACAACAATGCAGATATTGAGAATGAAGGACAATAGGGCAATTGTTCTAAGAAAAATCCAGATATACTCACGCAGATGGAACGGTGCCAGCGGTGCTGTACCTCAGTTCAACGGAGTCATTGTTTTTGAAGATAACGAGTTTCGGAGGAGTTTCAACGAAATACGGCGGTTGATCTACGGCTGAAAAGGTGCTATTGTTAAAATATTGTCTACACAATTAATATTATGTGTTTCACCTGAATATTTTATGTCATCCTTTCAAAAGCATCGTCATTAATACAGTTTTATTATTTACAGTTTTTTTATAGTGATTATGGTTAATAATTAATTTTATATTTCTATTCTGATTCAGTATTGACGTCTTCCACGCAAATCTTTAATAATATTATTATTCTTTATTATTCATTATACTATTGTTAATTGTAATAATAGTCTTGTTTTGATGATGATGATGATGATGATGATGATGATGATGATGATAATGATGATGATGATGATGATAATGATGATGACGATGACGATGACGATGACGATGACGATGACGATGACCATGACGATGACGATGATGATGATGATGATGATGATGATGATGATGATGATGATGATGATGATGATGATGATGATGATGATGATGATGATGATGATGATGATGATGATGATGATGATGATGATGAGAATGATAACATTAACAGCTTGACATAAAGCAATACAGCTTCAAAATACCCATTGATCTAGTTAGCGAAACTAATGTTGTGCCTAAATTACATAGTAGGATAGATTCTTTAACAAAATATAAAACATTTATGTAGCCTGACACAACCAAGTACCTGAAGGTTTGAGCTCTTTTAAGGAACCTGCTGTGCTTCTATGATTGCAATCCTAACCCACTAGTCTAATAACCTTTCTCTTCAAACAGTAGTATGACTGCTATTGAATTTTCAAACTCATGTATAGCGCCCTTTCTTTCGGCCTCGGCTGTGTTACGGCGCTATACAAATCGTCTTATTATTATTATTATTATTATTATTATTATTATTATTATTATTATTATTATTATTATTATAAATAAATACATAATTATAATTATTATTATTATTATTATTATTATTATTAGAATAATAATAATAATAATAATAATAATAATAATTATTATTATTATTATTATTATTATTATTGTTATTATTATTACTATCATTATTATTATTATTATTATTATTATTATTATTATTATTATTATTATCATTATTATTATTATCATCATTATCATTATTATTATTAAAGTATCATGGATAATCGGGCGACGTGTAACTACTTTAGATTAGAACGTCGTGTACAGAGATGTGTTACCTTTAGACAGTGCTTTTTTTCAGAAAAAAAGGTTCCGGAACTGAACAATTATGGAAAGGCTGAAACTCCAAGAAAGTCGGGATTTGGGGTTGGGAGGGATCTCAATAAACACTGAAAACAGTTCACAAAACTTAAGCTAAATTAAAATAACTAAATTATTGTTTTATGATTAAAGTAAGTAAATTATTTTTTAGTTGCTGAAAAAAGGTGCGTTCCGGTTGAAAAAAGCACTGCTTTTAGAAATATAGTTTAATGCACCAGTCAAACTAATGTGTATGATAGCAGAAGGGCGCTATCAGTGGATGCCTTGTGCATTATACACCTGCGATACAGAAGTTTATAAATAATAGTAATAAAGTGAAGGCTAAACACTTACTGTTGTTACTAGCAAAGACCAGATTTAAAAGGCACAGAAATCCAGATACAAATAACACATCCATGTTTTTCAATTATCACAATTCTACCCTTGTTTAAATAAATATTCGCACTGAAACTGTTTAGTAGTATAAGACACGGATGAAGAAAAAAGCAACGATTTCTGGCTCTGATGTTCGTCAAACTAAGCCCAAGTCTAGTTTAAACAAACTTACAATACAGACCTATATATCAGTGTACAAAGCCTTATATCAGACAAACACTCCAGACCTACGTGCGGTCGTGGCGGAACCTTATTGATAATCAGGCCACTGGCAAATTATCAGGTTCTGAGTCAGCGGCCCTAGCTGTTGTTTGGCCTAAATTCAACGAAAACGGTCTAGCGCGAGGCATCACACGGATATAGTGTTTAATTATTTTTAAGGATGAAAAATATGGCGAATCAGATCATACCTTGCCTATAATTCTTCCAGCAACTCGTGAATCTGAAGAGCTATGGGCTTATCTTTCTGGGTACTGACCTGACTATGGCTTGATTTTGGTGCGTCATCGGCTGATGCGTTGTGCATTTTACACCGGCGTTACAAAAGTTACCAATTGTAATAACAATTATTACATATTAGGGCCTATGTTACGCTTTTAATACTCTTATTGAACGTACCATACCGACAGTGATCAAAATTCATGGAATCGTGACAATTAGAGATTTTCATAAAAAATAATCGTTTCCTAAAAACATGGTCATATTTACATTCCTACAGTAAAAAAATTTATTCTTACTCCATGAATTCCCTGCAGTCAATGAATTCCCGGCAGTCAATATTATTTGAAGTAAATATATTAAAAAATTTCAAATTTACTTATTGAACATTATAGGGCCTACAAATATTCCAATGTAATCTAAACGCCATTGTCGCAGACCCATTGTGATACGTTTCTGCTGTGTAAACGTCATTGCAACTCCTCTTCCTTATCGCTGGGATTTCTTTGTAGCTGCAGCCAGTGGCGTCACTAGGGCTGGTGTCACCCGGTGCGGTAAGTCATGGTGTCACCCTCATCAAACTCTAAAAAAGATGACCTTTTTTTATGAATTCGTCTCCCAAAAAACTTTTTTTTAGGATTTCATCTCTCAAAAAAAGTTGATGACCTTTTTTTTAGTCATCCGCTTGTTTTTTACTTGTTACATCCTTCTTTGTCCGGTCTCCGACCATAATGCCATCATTACCTCTTTACCTTTGACAGGAATTCGTCTCCCAAAAAAAGTGATGACTCATCTTAAAAATGTTCATTTTCTCATCTTTGGTGTCACCCCCCTCTGAGGGTGTCACCCGGTGCGGTCTGCACCCCCTCGTGACGCCACTGGGTGCAGCGGTGTTCCAGTAGCGGGCTGCGAAGATCTTGGAGACCGATCCACATCCCATCAAGGTCAAGACCTTTACCCTTGCAATTCGTGTAGATCCGATGGTATATTACATGTACATTTGTTATTTGTTTATCAGATTTTAGTCATATTATTTGTCCTGTCCGCAAGAATTATTAGATGTAATGATTATGTTAATCAGATTTAATTAGGCAAATTAGGCCTAATTAGGTGTAGCTAGATTTAATTAGGTGTAATTAGGAGTAATTTTCAACAGAAACCTCACGTCCTATGCTTTATTAAAAACTGCAACTTCATCTCTACATCAGTATTCCATGCTATACTGAACTACTGGAATTCACTCTTCCTGAATATTGACACTACTCAAATAAACCGTCTTCAAGATATTTAAAATGCTCTCGCTCGTGAAAACACTAAAACAACCCAGCACCACCACATCACTCCCATCCTCAAATCACTCCACTGGCTTAAATTACCTGAACGAATAGAATCCAGAATCATATCACGATTATCACGTAGGCCCTACCTACAACACACCCAAACCTTCTAGCCGTCATATCTTTGTCAGTTATTAAAGACTGTTATAGATTATAGACAACTGTCGCCTTTACACTATTTCGCATTTCCATCACCTCATCACTAACAATTGCAAATCGCTGTATAGAACATCTGCAAGGAACTCCCGGCAGAATTACATCAATTAACTGATCCATCCTACGAACTCGCAAGCACTCCACCTCTTGCCATCTCTGTGCGGTTGCTTCACTCAAAACCGTTCCCTCCCCTTTGTGGGACAGCAGCAACAAAATGGCTACACCACCCAGGTACCCCTAATGGGTAGAGGCAACATTATTACCACATATTTAATTCGTTTCCTTTCACCAGGTGTCAGCAGGGTAGAGTATCTGTCAAATTTCGGAGATAAAATTAGTCAGTGTTGACTAAATACTATGTAGTTGACTAAATATTATGATGTTGTGTATGCTTCATTTGGCATAAATTTACGGGTCGCTTGTGCCCTTAACATGATTAAATTCTATCCTGGTTGATTCCTCCCTTTCTTCAGGTATGTAGGGCCCAAGCCCTCTAACCACCGCCGTATCGGTAAGTAATGCGCTATGGGTAGGGGAGCCAGTGGATGACATCCGTCGTATACGCAGACACTCTGCCAGACCTGGGGATGCGGCCTACAAGGCCGCAGCAGATCGCAGGATTCTATTCAGAGGCTCAATCCGGCAGGCCGGGAGTCCGTCATATATTGCGCTGCCGTAGTCCAACCGAGAAATAACAAATTTATAGACAAACGTGGAAGCTGCACGGAGGTGGGGGAGGGGATGAACGGGAAATCATTTTGAGCTTCCGGACCTGGTAATAACAGCTGTGAGAAAGATTTATGTGCCGTAAAGGTAAGAGACCTGTCGAGTCATACGCAAGGCGAGAAAGTGAAGCGTGGAAACCTTTGAGATGCAATGAAAGTCAAGATGCCCGTATTGAAGGAGATGAACGGGAAATCATTTTGAGCTTCCGGACCTGGTAATAACAGCTGTGAGAAAGATTTATGTGCCGTAAAGGTAAGAGATCTGTCGAGTCATACGCAAGGCGAGAAAGTGAAGCGTGGAAACCTTTGAGATGCAATGAAAGTCAAGATGCCCGTATTGAAGGAGAGAACATTGGAAGACATGCAGGAAAAGAGATCCTGAGAAAGAGCTTAAACGCGCTCAGCAAGTAGCAATCGAGATGTAGGAGGCCGATGGACGAATGCCTGCACATCGTCAGTAAAGAGGTGGCCTGTAGCCCCATAGGACCCATACCTTGTTACCTTGTGCTGTCAGCTCGTGGAGCTCTAGCGATCGTCCTGGTGAACACACTCCATTGTTTCCTATTCGATGACAAGTCCCTTAATTCCGCCAAATTCATGCCAGTTACATCTTGTATCTCATCCATCCATCTCCTCCTTGGGCGACCCCGTCTTCTCCTCCCCTCACCGCACGCCAGCATCATTTCCTTCTCCAGACCATCAGATCGCATAACATGTCCAAAGAACCTTAGCTTCATTCTTGTCGCAGTTTGTTTTAACGACTCTTCATTCTCAACTCCAATCTCCTCTCGTATTGATTCGTTCGTTCTTTTCTCAGTCCAAGATATTCTCAGCATCTTCCTCCATATCCACATTTCACAAGCGTTAACCTTATTCTCCATGTTCTTTGTCATTGTCCACGTCTCGCAACCGTACAGTACCGTAGGAAAGATTAGTGCTCTCGCGAGCCTTTTTTGGTTTCTATGCTGTTCTATTAATACGTAGCCCCATAGATAGGGAAAAGAAAGGGAATATCAGCCGTGTACAAACGAAAAGGAAAGGACCAAGAATAGAGCTCTGCGGAACGCTCAATTTAACAAGGACCCACTGAGTTCCACATTCGCCAGTAATACTCACATGGCTTTGTCGCGATCGACCACTAATTTTGGCGACCACATCTGATCGATGCCTTTCAAACTATACCCAGGCACTAAATATAATCACGTTGTAACGTGACATTCGAAAGACAACATCGAATTCAAAGTTAGTAAAGCTGAGTATAATTAATTTAATCTACTGACTTCTATAGCGCCGAAATAATAATCTAGAAAGCATCAATCAATGGTCGCTTCGTGTGAATTCATAGTTAGTCAAAATCCATTAGAGAATCCAGGTTGGAATAAGACAAGTTAGAGAATCGAAAGATAAGCTACGGAGAGTAAGCAGAAAAAGATGAAGATGGGGCCTACAGCATAGATAACCTGCTTTATCTTTCCTCAGGGCACTTAGAGCACGAGAACATTTACAAGGAAACTTTATAAAAATCTTCGTTAGTTGGGACCTACAAATGAAGTTCAGTTTAGCAGTTGTCAGTTAATCGTCATGTAATACATGACATGACTCGCTTTGATTTAGAATATATCTGATTAAATGAGAATTGTGACATCCAAAAGCCACATTGTTTAATATGGTTTAACACACTGCATCAAGTGAAGTTGCGGGAAGGGTATAAATAATTTCACAACCAATATTGTCGTGTCCGCCTTAGCCTGTTTTAATTAGCCACTGTTTATCTTTAGCCTGTTTTAATTAGCCACTGTTTATCTCTAGCTACAGGCATACCATGTTTTATTTTGATTCTACCCAATTAAAGGCAGATGACCGAATTCGCTACAACTTCAAGCATAACGTGAGACAGAAGTAAATTTAGCAAATATGTGGATATTTGTTTTGCTTTTTTGTAAAGTCTTTATGGGTGAGCGAAATTCTAATAAAGTTAAGCTTCTTGTTTGAATTTTATTTCTAGTCCAATACATTTTATGAATAGTATTACTTTCTCTTCCGTCATTCCTGTTAAAATATCGCTCCAGATATTTAGTTATGTCTACTTATGTACGGAAGTGAAGGAAATTCTCACTACTGCAGCTCCATTTTTAATTTTACAATTTAACCTTTTCAGGTTCTTTGCCTAATGCTTGTTCTTTATAGGATTCTTGGTTTATCCTTGTATCTATTTGTACCATTCCAGGATGCACAGTAACATTTTTTAGGTCACACATGCGCATTATATGGGTCTCATATGGGAACATAGGTCGTATATGTGCTCATTAACTGGTGAAGAGAAGACGTTTGTGTGATTATATTTGTATAGGTTTTACCACTTATAGTGGTCTTTATATTCTGGCGTGTTCGTCTAGAGAGGAACCGCTTTAAAGGACAGGAGGTTCAGATTTACAATTAGATTCCATTTATTAGCTATTTACAAGCGAAATATACTTTTCAAAACAGAAGTGACAAAAACAAGCAACTGAGAACGATACCGACAGCCAGACACGAACAAGCGTCAAACATCGAAGACAAACAAAACCGGCAAACCTAACAAAGATGTCTAACGCCTGGTTCCAAAGCAAATACAACTGTCATAAATAAAAAGAGACAAAAGCAAAAGAGCTCAAACGAGACTGACCCCTAACACAGAAGCACCTTAAATTCAGTCTCCCTTAAACTAGGCCTACGTAACTATAGTGCAACCGTATTCATACCCAGGTGTCGCTCCTACCTAAAGTATCAGGCGGGTCGCCGATCCTAAACACCCACTTAGTACTCGCACACGACTACATGCAACAATATGTATAATTATATCATACATGTTCGAGTTATTTTTACAGATGGGAGAAGTCTTGGCTACATTCCTGTGAACACAGCAGTAGTAGCTGGAAAGCCAATGCTCATGACGTGCGGACTGAATCTAAATATAACTACGAACAGATCCACGGTTCACTGGAAGTTTCAATCGATTGGTAAAACCCAGACAGAACTACTGTTCAACGGAATCAGCATTTCGCCTAGGCATTCAGGGTTATTTATTACAAGTAACACCGAAGGAGACTTTAATCTGGCGAGGAACAGATCTCAGTTGAGAGACGCCGGAGCTTATCACTGCATCAAAAGGATTCAGGATCAACATGGTTTCCTCACAGAAACTAGCACTGCTCAGCTGACGATACTCGGTAGGCTGAATATGAGATTCTTAATGACCCAATAAGCTGAAAATAATTGTAATCTATAATTTATGTAATGTAATGTAATGTTGCTTTCATAGATTTTGTCGAACCCGCACAAGAGCCATGTCAGCTTATTCCCCGTTTGAACAGATTCCTATTAAAATGAGCTAAAAATAAGCTTAAAATTGCGCGGTTCAAATGAAGAAATTCATTACACTGTAGACCTACTTCGATTGGGCCTACCACAGTACAATGACAAGGTATACTTGGACGTAGACTTGAAACTTAGTCCTTAGTAAAGCACACACATTGAAATGCCCAGCATTAATAAGCATGTGGGAACACAACGCTTTCGTGGTCAGTGGCGCGTACAGAAATTGGGGCCCTAGGCGCAAATATTATGGGGGCCCTTCTCAACATGTTGACTGAGCGGCGACGATCTTGTTTGACAGGTGGGGGACACGGGACACTTTTCAACTGATCTGGCCCAAAACGAGGTGAAAAAATTGTGACTTTTTTGGTGTTTCTTCAAAATGTGAGGGAACAACTGTATACTGTGTTCCCCCACTGTTAAAGGTGGGGGTCTTGTACCCCTCGATTCCCGCCCCCCGGATCGCCACCCATAAAACTGAGAGTCTGAAACTCTGATGGTGTTTAGCCAATCATGTGCACAAACCCACGACGTTCAACTTGAAGCCGTTTTGTGAGCGTTATTGACCCTGTAACTATGATTACTTATAGAAGCTATTTCAAGGAATGTGAAGCTATTTGGTTTAATGTTATATTTTATAATTGACAAAATATCTTCATTCGTTTGGGGGCCCTCCGAGCTTTGGGGGCCCTAGGCGCGCGCCTAGTGCGCCTTCGTGTAAACGCGCCTCTGTTCGTGGTCTAGGCTTTAATTAGGACCATAATTGGATTAGTGCTGGATGAGAAAAGAGCTGTCCACTGTGTCCAGTTTGACATGAAAATGAAATAAAAAGCATCTATTTCATGCGCATGAGAGCGAAACATGTTATTCTTCAAATAAAAGCAAAGGGTTTGAAATAAAAACATTGAGAGTTACCCAAACAATGAAACGGAGAAATAAACTTTAATAATGATATATCATAAACAGTCTAATTATTTCGTAGCAATAGCAAAGCAAAGTTATGGCAAACATGAACACTACTAACTGTTACAATGGAAGCGATGGGAAAACTTTATCCATCTAATTCTTTGTGTTTGCAAGAGTCTGAACTCCTTCAGTTAAACGAATTACGATCGAATAGTTATGTGGTAAAACATACAGAAAGGAATACAAGCAGAAGCCAACAACATGGTCAGAAGAGCTTGTTAGAAACCGAAATACTAATCGATATCAGACAAAGTACTAGAACTCGTTGAAAAAAGAAGTAACATGGCCAAGCAACAAGCTTACACTACAGATTGGAAACAATATAACTGGCTCACTAGAGAAATCAGAAGGAAACTGCAAAAACAACTGGATGGAACAACAATGCAAAGAAGATGAAGAAACTTCAAAGATAAATAGAATGCAAGATAATAAGCTAAACCAATATCGTGGAAAATTTGAGCTCAAAGTTGCATAGACCTAAATCAAAGACGCGAATGGAAAGTAGGCCTACCAGTAGATGGCACAAACATACGGAAACACTGGAAGGAACACTATAGGAACAACTACTAAATGTCGGCACACTTCAATTTTTCAATTCAATTCTGTTTATTTCCTGTAACACAGACTGACAGTTACGCAGTATACGCATTTCGTAGCAATAGAGGTTACGAGGCCGAGACCCAAAAGGGATAGGAAATCCCGCTAATAGAGCCATCTGACACGGAGAATAATGCACAGTAACTAGAGCGCATGGCAGCTAGTTAAAAAAAAGTAGGTACAGGAAACACATCGATACACATATGGTAACGTAAGTAATATTACATTAGTTAGCTTACATCAAACCAATATATCTTAGCTAACATATCTTACCTAACAAACCCAATAATGCAAAACTGGAAGGTTCAAGTAATTTGTTGAATCAGATAATGGCGTAATTTATTCCTGAAAGTGGGCAGAGAAGGTAATTGACGGATAAATAAGGGTATTGTGTTCCAAACTTTAGCCCCTGCATATCTAATGGATGACAACCGAGTCTTTGTATGAGCAAAGGGTTGACTATAGAGCTTGGATCCTCTAATAGAATAGGAATGAACATCAAATGCAAGTAAAAAGAACCTTCTATACATTCCAGGTAATAAGTTATGTTCATACCGATACATAAACTCACCTAGCTGAGTAGTCCGAAATTGTTCAATTCTTAACAACTTGTAATCAAGAAATGACTGGTCAGTATGTGAACCATATGGATTGCCGGCCACGCAGCGGATTGCTCGTTTATGGAGGATGGTGAGTCTTTGAAGGTTAGATTTATAAGTCGAGGCCCAAATTAAATTACAGTAAGTGAGATATGGATAGATCAGAGTGTAGTAGAGGGTTAGCCGAACATGAGGTGGGAGTTTATAGGCGGCTCGTTTCAGAATTCCTATATTCTTAGCTATTTTAGAGGAGATAGCTTGTATATTTTTTATTTTTATTTATTCCGGATATTTCTATAACGCCTCTCGAAGTCAACTACTACTCAGAGGCGCTCCCGACTACAGCATTTGATACTGTGCCGGAATTTTCACGCCGAAGCGCCACGAGCAATTGCGAGTGAAGGACTTGCCCAAGGTCCGTACGCAGCGGCTAGAGTGGGATTCGAACCTGCAACCCTCCGGTCACAAGGCAGCGAACTTACCACTGAGCCACCACGCCCCACGATCTTTCCAGGATAAATGCTCGTCTAATATTACTCGTAAGAATTTGGATGAACTTGTTGGGTGATTGGAATATTATAAATATATATAAAATATTAGAGTTGGTATCGCAGATTTTCCTATGAGATTTAAATAGGATATAATTAGTCTTATCTAGATTGAGGGACAATTTGTTGGCACGAACAAATTGGCAATCCGAATGAGTTCATCATTCACTGTTTGAAGTAGGGAGGTAAGGGATTCATGAGAATAAAAGTGTTGGTGTCGTCGGCAAAGAGGAAAGTACATGAGTGGAGACGCGTTAGGGAGGTCGTTAATAAAGATAAGGAATAACAATGGTCCTAAGTTCGATCCTACGACACACGGATATATGCATACGTTTTTATATAGTGACCGTATGGTCTGTATACCCTGCTCATTTTTCAATGAATTGATAGGGTCAGATCTTTCACCACCGCTTCCAGTTTGAATAGGCGCCACGCATTTTAAATCTACAATCGTCTTTACATACAACAGAAAAGGAGATCCAAAAGACTGCAAAAAGTACAGAGACGATAGTCTACAGAGCATTCCAGGGAAAGTCCTCACCAAAATTATACGAAAAAGGAATGAAGCTATTATGTTGAGAGAGCACTTGAAGAAGAGCAAGCCGGGTTCAGGCCAGGAAGAAGCACAATTGATCAACTATTCACAATGAGACAGACACTTGAAAAAGCATAGAACGCAACCAGAAAGTCTTCATCAACCTCAAGCAAGCATTCGACAGTATACGGCATGATGGAATGTGGAGAACGATGCAAAACGCAGGGATACCAGAAGGGATACCAGAGCAATTGATCAAACGTAGCTGTCTTCTTTAGTCCCAGGTTCTCTACACTGGTTTCTTGTACCTTGCTCCCGAACTAATCCCAACAACTTACTCTTGTGGACCTGATTTGATACAGCGCCAGCATTTAAACTGCAGCTTTAGCATGGGCTGACAAAATTCGGAGAATTAATTTTGGAACTAACTTATGTTAACTAAAATTGATATGTAAACCGCAGTTCAAAATATTACGATCGATAGTAAAATAGCAATATACGGGAACTACTAAACATAAGATTTGTTTACGACGATGAGATATTATTCCTAGAGATTTTGTTTGTTACAGAATCTGACCCTGTCTGTAGTTTAATGGTTTTTGTAATCATTATGGTCATGATTATACATTTCCAGAATCTGATCCTGTATGTGGTTCCAATGCCAGCAACGGAAGCGCTGTAGAAGGAGATCATCTTCGGATGTGGTGCAGCGTCAACTACTCAGGAGACCTCGATCCAGTCATTGAATGGTCAAGGAACGACGGAAGCATCGTTGGTTCAACTGTCAGTTACAGCAACGATTCATTCCCTCGCACAGTCACCAGCATAAGTTATCAGATGATAAATTTCAATGAACATAGCGTCGTTTATTTCTGTAAGACATACTTCAAGGCACCAATCATCAATAAAAAGGAAGGCTCATCTAAAGCAACAAATGCTCCAGATTACAAGGACGAATGCAAGCTGGCAGTCAACATGCTGGGTAAGTTATAATCGCTATTGATCATAACGATTAGAATATTCTGAGACGTAGCGGCAGTTAAAGCCCTGGTATCCAACGTAAGCAGCAAACTGTCAGCGATCAGCATCCCATATTAAAGCATAACATTCCAATAGGAAGTTGGTTTGTTTTGCCATAATATAATTTAACTTTAAGTAACTTGAGGAAATAAGATTGAAGGGTTGGTGTAGTAGTGACAGTGGAAGTTTCTGTTATCTTGACAAATCTTCTGTACAACAGCATTTAGGAAAGAAGTATATGAAACTATATAAATTATAGGCGTTTATCTTTACAATGGCTCATCTAAAGCAGCTAATGTTCAAGATTAAAACAACAATTGGAGGGGAAAATAAACGCGGTGTGTAATTTGTGCAAATGAAAGCCATCTAACTGCATATAACGTACTGCAACAGTGAAGAGTCATATTCCTTATAAATGCACGATAGACACATACAAGTTTTGTTGATGTCTTTTAGGGACTATATCGGATTCGTCAACTTTAATCGTTGGCTGTGTAGCGGTTGGTGTAGGAATCGCAGTTATTACAATGGGATTCATTTTGTGGAAACTCATCAAAAGAAAATGCTGTAAGTTTTACTACTAAAACAAAACGCTACGCGTTGGTATAACATTTATGCATTTTCAACCATGATTGTTTTGTCCATTTCATCAAGTAGGTTAGATAAATTTTCATTCATCAAATCAAAATATAAACTTATCTTCCTTACTTGGAGCAGTTAAAAATTGAGACCTGACAGCATATTTTATATAAACAATGATGCTGAGATATATTGGTCTGTTTCACAGATGCTCATAGTAAGCAACATGGTTCTGATGAAAGGCGTAGTTCAATACACGATTACGAATCCGTTCATTCAGATGATCTGCATTCCATTCAAGCAAGTCCTGATATCGAGATGCACCAGTATTTGACCATCAACCCGTCAATAATTGAAGCAGAAATGGACCAGTATTCGACCCTCGACCAGTCAATAGCTGAAGAAGAAATGCACCAGTATTTGACCCTCGACCGGTCAATAACTGAAGCAGAAATGGACCAGTATTCGACCCTCGACCAGTCAATAACTGAAGCAGAAATGGACCAGTATTCGACCCTCGACCAGTCAATAAATGAAGCAGAAATGGACCAGTATTCGACCCTCGACCAGTCAATAAATGAAGAAGAAATGCACCAGTATTTGACCCTCGACCGGTCAATAACTGAAGCAGAAATGGACCAGTATTCGACCCTCGACCAGTCAATAAATGAAGCAGAAATGGTTACGGCTTTCGCTGAATCCAATTTTCAATACTGTACTCTGGGCGATCGTCCTATTGCCCAAGAGCCTGAGCCTTACAGCTCTTTGGATTTCACAAACTCAGATGTAGATTCGAGCCATAGCAGTAAAACAGAGACTCCCAGAAACTATTACAACGTTGAAATACAACCAACGAATTCAGGCGAACATTTCACTTAAACATATAGAAGGGTAAAAGAGAACAAATGACTTCTACAAGGTCAAATTTGAAACTAATGTTTCTGAGGAAAGTAGCTGCTCATGTTTATAGTCAACTCTATTTATAGATTAGACTTTACACATTTAATTGGCTACAACCATTTTATAGATACAGATTGATTTGCGTATTGTAAAAAGGATTATACTGGCTTATACAGCTATAATGTCTCTGGCGGTGGGAATATTATCCCTTCGCATATGTGTCACAATCCATGAAAAGGTACCAAGTCTTAGTAATGGCGTTAGAGCTGCCAGGACATTGGTGCATAATTACTGCACATAATTTAAAAAAATTAAGCTAGTATCTTGTCATTTCCCAAAGATATCAGGATTTAAACAACATATGAATTAATCGCTAATAAACATAAAATTTGAAGAAAATCAGCATTTAAAAGTTTGTACCACTTCACAGACTGAAAAACTAGAGTGTTAGTTTTGAAAATGTTATGGTCTGTATCGTGACTAATAACTGTCAAAAATAAAACTTGGTACCTTTTACCGAAAAAAAGTTTTCGGGATTTTATGCAAACGGAAATTCTTAGGATAAAAAAACCCCAACCTCATTTAAAGCTGTTTTCTGACGAAACTGTGAACTAAGACTTGGTACCTTTTCCTGGATTGTGACACATATAATTGAATTTCAAACTGTGTCCAGTTTCCCCGCTGTAGAACAAGCAATATTTACGTTCAGTAGGAACATCTTACTTTAATGTCCATCTTAAATTAGCCATGTCTTCAGTATGAAAGAATGTGTTTCTACCGTAGCTTCCAGATTCACAGCACTGTTAATTGACTGTAGAAGAGACCTAGATTAAAAGACGAAGCATGCAAATACAATTGGAATCTATTTATTCACATAGCTTATAGATGAAACTCCGGTGATTGTTACCAAGCTGCACACTTGACCGAATATTCTGCAGTTAACACAATCATGTAAAGCTGGAAAGTTTAACTATGTTACATTCTCTCCTAAGAAATTATTCTATATTGCGGGTCAAGTATCAACCGCGGGTTAAGTATTCACAATCTTAAATGCTGCAATCACTAAGTATACATCAAACTTTGTTCAGGATGAACTGCATTGTATGTCATACTCTCACTGAGCTCTGCAGGCTAAAGGCTGGATGAGGTTGAAGATCACCGGTTCTCATGCTAGAAAGTATAGCCGAGTCTTTTTTCCTGAACGAGGCGCTATATGAATTCAACATTATAGACTGAACCTCTGTGAGCCATAAATCACTTTCGCTAGTTGAATGTAATCTTCGATCTAGTAATAGCCAATTAAAGCATCAAATGTTCTTTCAACAAAGGACGCCGCTTGTATTTTCTACAAAAGCTTTTAAAATGTTCTCTTTCGCTTGGAGCGCCTCTGAGTAGGTACAATAGGGGCACGCTAAATCAATGCTCTGAATGATTAAATACCAATGAATGAATGAAAATACGGCAGTTACGTGTAGTACTTATGATTATGTTTCTTTCGAAACTTGGCTATAGAAATTTATAATTACAATTACAAAACTACGGAATACAAGAAATAGGCTATAAACTTAGTTTCCGTTTACATGCTTCGAGTTAGTTCGTCTTTCATCTAAAGCCCAGCGTAGGGGTTCTCCACGTTACCTGCACTGCAATTCACAAAAATAAGCCTTTAATCTTTAAATCAAATATTTAAAATCGCCACTGACATAACATAGCATGGCATAACGCATCATAACGAAACATGACATAACATAGCGTAACATAACATAACACGTGTCTTATGTGGTTCAGTCTGTGTTAGAACCACTGGAAATTAACCTGAAACGCTTTACAGTAGGGCATCAATTTATTCAAGAGGGTTGCATCAAGGTAGAAGGTTTTGTCTACAGACAGCGTCTGAAAAACAAGAATCGGTTGCTGGAAGACCAGAGAGACAGATAGACAAAGAGAGAACCACCATGCACAGAGACGGAGATAGGATGCAGACTAGAAAAAGATATCAAAGCTTCTGAGAGGCCTTCAAATTACCCTGTGCAGATGTTCAGTTGCATACGATATACACACAACGCTAAGTGAGGCGACCTATCTTATGTAAAACTCATTCAACTTAAGTCTACGGCGACCATTTGAAGTTCAAATCTCAGTATAATTCGCCCCTTTTAATTCGAAGCAAATTATCTCTAAAGAACAGTTTTCGATTGCCTTAAACTGCAAGCGGTCTCAACAAGTGGGTGTCGGTACTGCTCGATCGGATCCTTCTCTCTGCTGGTGTGACACGTATCTGTTCTCGGCCCTTTATTATTTACGATCTTCACCAATCAGCCGAATAGCCAATCACTTTGGAGTCCAGTTACAGCAGTATGCTGATGATACTAAGTTTTCATTGCTCTGTCACCGTCTGATATGTCCGGCAAAGTAATACTTGAAAAGTGCCTCTCTTCGGTGCATGCATGGTTCAGCTTCAATGGTCTTGCCATAAAACCTGATAAGCCTGAGGGCATCATGTTTGTCTCAAGTCAACGACTCCGCAATTTCCCTTCTCACATTAGCGTTGACCTTGCTGGCATTGTTATTCCACTACGACTGTCAAAATATTTGGGGTCACTTTGGACAGTAATTTTACATTCCAACCACACATAGCAAACCTTCGCAAATCTTGTTTCTATCATATCAGGGCAATACGTCACATAAGGTCTGCTCTAACCAAAGACATGTTACAGCCTGTTGTCTTGTCTGCTCTTTTCTCAATTATGTGTTTGTAGGCACGTCAGATCTTGAAGTCAACAGACTTCAACCCATCTAATGTTCTCTGGCTCGCGTGGTGCTACGTGCATCTTCTCGTTCATTAACTCTGCTCCATCAACTGCATAGGCCTCCTGTAGAATTCAGAGTTTCCTTCAAAGGGCGCTTTATAAATGCTTAGTTGATTGATTGATTGATTGATTGATTGATTCATTGATTCATTCATTCATTCATTCATTCATTCTTTGGTTGGTTGGTTGATTGATACAGAAATAATTGTGGGATTCCTATAAAATCTTAAGATTGATTAAATAATTGTCATCTATTTTAGTGGTATTAGTAATTGTTACATAACATCTATTGCAAAACAATTGTTTCAATGCTATTTTCTCATTAAAATAAATTTGTATTGCTCATATCATATTTCCTCACGACATGTATCAGTCAATTGAGAAAACAATTATTGTGTGTTAAGGGGCTGCCGAAGTCTGCATGAAGAAACATAAACTTTAGATCTACCCACTTTATTCTCCAATGGTGTTCCTTGTATACGCCCTCTGGAACATTGCTTGGCTAGGTTCCACAGCTTCTGATGCACATAGCAATAACTACTGCGCATATTAGAGTGATTGTGAGTCCGATCAAAATGTGAGCGTTACTGGAACGACCTGCAATTGAGTTTAATGCAGTTCAATTATATTGAAGCCGAACCTGACTTTGAAATAGATCTCACAGTGTTAACTTATGTTACTCATTTAACTTATATGAATTCAAAACTCGCGAGAAGTTACTGTATGACACGTTCACGAATTTGAAAACAATGAGTACTCCATGCCAAACAATGTCTCGAACTTGAAACGCATAATGTGCGTTTCAAGTTCGAGATATTGTTTTGATGTCACATATTGTGTGACTTCATTGAGAACTTAGATATAAGATAAAGTAAGAGAACAGAGAACAGTTGTCATTATTGAATGATATATGATACTAAATTCATCACACGCACAACATAGGTGAACAATTATTTAAACCTACCATTAGAGATTTTGAATATCTGTGTGTATGTAGAGTTCCCAGTGGCATATGTTATGTGACACGAAGGACTGCCAGTAGAATTGTATTCTAGCTGATACAAACATGGCGGATTACAGTCCAATGTCCACTCAAGTCCTGGACAATCCATAACCTCCTTCTGTTTAGGTATGGCATCTAAAAAATAAATGTTAACGGATACCATTTTACAAGACAGTAATGAGAAATTAAACGACTTCATCGGTAGTAATGTGATATATTTTACTACACATTATGAATTTTAAATTTGTTAGAGGTAAATTGTTCCTTAAATATTGTTTTAATATTCATCAGGTGATAGCGAAACTCGACCGTATGTTATTTTTTTTAAAGATAAATTGTTCATTCCCAAATTGATTTTTTTTAAATCCACTTAAATAATAGTCTGTTCAGGGCCCATATTATGTTCTCTATTATAACCTTCGACTATGGGGTTTTATTCTGTCAAAAAATGAAAGGAATCTAATTGTGTCAATAGTTTTCATTCAAGTAATGAGCTACACGTTTGCTTTAAACATTCCTTACATTTGACATAAATTGGCTTTGAAGTCCATTTAACCTGCGAACTTTGGACACCTGCCGCCGGGGGGTCATTCACTGTAAGACGTGCCTTGCATGTTATATTCACGCCATTAAGGTTACTCTGTGCTACTAATGCCAGTTGAGAAGTAAGATTTTTCGAACTGGTATCCCAGGGTGGTTCAATGTCGAGTGCTTCTGTTGATTCTCCTTGAAACCATTCGAGAATAGGACGCAAGTTCCCAGCGTAATTCATCTTGCAGGAGAAGCGGATGATGTCTTGCTTTGGTTCAAACACATTATATCCAACGTATCCAGCTGCAGAAGATGTTTCTTCACACATGAGACCATCTAAAATCCAATAAATCAGGAACACATTTAAAGAACAACATTCTAAATATCTACGCACGAAAAACATTGTTTTGCAATCAGACATGACAATGTTCTTAGCCAGCATAGTCTAAAATTCGTATGCTGCACAATATTTACACGCATTAGCATAACTTTTAGTAACTACTACCTTTCATTAAAACTTTTTAGAGCATTCTAACCCCACATAGAGTACTGTCCCATCTTACCTTGGTTCACTGTGTACCTCTGCCTTGTCTATTCTGCTCAGTCACGTGTATCACATCATTCTCAACTTAAAACTTACCTCTTTCAAATTGTTTATCCACCATAGGCTGCCTCTCTGTCTTACGGACTCATCTTCTGGATATTGACCGGATTACGGTTTGGTTTTGTGTGCCATCGGTTGTTGCCTCGTTCATTAGACATCGGCGCAACAGAAGTTATTAAATACACAATCCTGATCTTTCGACCGACTGGGGTGATCTTCTTTTCCCTTGGGCGCGCTGCTCTACAACTCAGCACAGAAGCTTTGCCTTTGTCGATCCTGTCGCCTGGAACCACCTTCCTCATAAAAGTAGAGCAGAGCGAGTCAGACTATCTCATTCTTTATTCCGGAAGCGCTTAAACTCTATTTCGGTCGGGAGCGATACTGAAGGGTTTTCCATGAAGTTGCGCTTTATAAATTTTCATTTATGTTATTCATTCATTTATTCATTTTAAAAATTTATAATAGCGCCAGTAGTTACTTCTAAAGCGCCACTGGAATGATAAAAGTATGACATTTGTCTATTGACGCGCGATGCTTCAAATCAGAGAGACTTTTCCAAAGAGTAAAGTCGTTGTACGCTAACTTCGTTTGTATGTGAAGAGAGTATACTTCATGTTCTTCCCTTGAAGGGCGCTATATAAATCCTCGAATGAATGAATTAAAATATATATGAAGTATAAAATAAAATTATTTAGACAATAACAGATACATTTATAGTGTCTATGTACATTTCGATTGCTATAATTGTGGTTGAGGGTATGACATGTAAAGACTCCAGGTATACACCAGGTGAGTTCGCACACACAAGTTAATATAGTCAAAACAAAAGGTGTCCTACAGTTTGACTTGTCTATCTTTCCAGTGTACGCCTTGGGCGCTACTATCATTGTAATGCCGTTATGGTCAAAAGCCTTGTACAATACACTAATGAGAATGTGCATCCGTGCGTGTCAGAGCATTTGGCTGAATCGTGTAAGGGAAGGGAATGGGTGGAGGGGGGTGAGGGGTATGGTAAGGGAACCTTCCACTGCGTGTACTCAACCGAATCCGTTTCGGGTGACTGCGCTTAAACTGATTTTGCTAAGGTTATCAATATGGCTGTGAGAGATCGTGCTCAAACCAACCCTTAGATTCTGTGAAATTATGCTCAAAACAACCCTTAGATCCTGTGAAACTATGCTCAAACCAACCCATAAGTTCCGTGAAATTATGCTCAAACCAACCTATAGGTTCCGTGAAATTATGCTCATACAAAGCTTTAGCTAACTACTAGCGCCCCCTCAAGATACCCACTCAGAAGCGCTCCCAGCCCAACCACAACAATATAAACTGGACTTAAAGTAACTTATAAAAAAACAAGCGAACTATTCTTAGGCAACAGGCATATCTGTAATGGGAGTTGATTCCATATGGAGGGGCCGACCACAGAGAAAGCACGACGCTGCCTAGTTGCGGTGGTAGAACGAGGAACCAAGAGTTCACCCGCAGAAGTAGAGCGAAGGGATCGGCGGCCAGCTACATGAGAGACAGGACAGCAGAGTTCACGTAAGTAAACCGGGGCACAGCCAAGAAGGCATCGTCAGATCAACGCAGCTATTCTATAGTTAATGCGTTGCGAGATGGGAAGCCAGTGTAGTGTGTCACGCATATAGGCTGAGACAGAGGCACGTTTAGGAAGGTGACCAATGTTATGTAATTACTTCTTCAGTAATTACCTAGACTATGTCAACAGAAGCACTGTTCATATATTAAACAATGTTTGAATTTAAACTTATGATAAAAATCGAAGCATCCTTCTAAAGTATAGACCCATTTTTTCAAAACCCACAGTGTCGCACATTGTTGGGACCTCACAAAGGCGCTATGATTACATTATCCATTTGGTAATCACAAAGCTATCACATTGTGACAGAGTTAAAGTCGCCAGTTTTCATAGGACTACAATGAATTGTTTTTGGAATAAGTTTCAAAATTTCAACAGAAATGTGCAATCAAAAAATCAACGTGGATAGTTTCTAGGCAGCGTAATCATTTTCTAGCGTGAGACCATGTAGTAAATACGAAAACAGTATCAAGATGATTCTGAGCTGAATAGATGATGGCATTTCCTACCTGTTACAACAAGTGACGTATTGGTTTTATTCCCAAAACCCAACTTATCGGTGCAAATATAAATGCCTGCATCCAGCTTTGTTACATTTTTTATTACAAGATCGTAACTTCTCTCCGAACGATCATCGATTACGGAATACTTTTCTGGTGCACCAATGACGCCCCAGTAGATTTCGTTTTCATTCGTGTTTTGTGAGCCGAATGGTATTGTGCTCCAGTGGATTGATTCGTTCGAGTGGGAGGTGCAGTTGAAACGAACTGAAGTTCCGACTTGAGCGATTGCACTCTCTGGAACTACTCGCGGCGGCTGACATGCAGATGCGCGACCTGAAAACCGAATCAAGAAAGTCTACAAAGGTTTAGTGTCTTAATACATAAGATAACAAATGTTGAATAAATTACTACTGCACGTCACGATAACGTTCTGGGCCTGAAATGCCTTAGTCACATCTATCCAGAACCTTTTTTAGGGCTTTGGTTGCCACTTTAGGGGTTTAGTCTACTACTGACTAGTAGAAATCAAGAAATAAGTAATCGTCATCAGCGCGAGATACCATACCCTACACGTTTACAGTGTTGTAATCTAATGTCCTATAGGCCATATCCGCAAAAGGTAGAGAATGTTAACATAATTCCATCATCTGTATCGTTCTTGGAAGTTCCAGAAGCCTCAGCACTGGTTCTTGGGGTATGCGCTTTAGAACAAGACTTCTCCAGACTGTTTACACTTGCTTTTAAACGGATGGTCGGAACTTACAGTGTAATGTCCCAGTTGTATTAGGATTTGTCCCAGTAGTTTGCGTGCTTTGTCGCAGATAATACTCTACTGTTAATCTTATGTTACAATATTAACTTATGAACCTTCTTGTTCGAAATATTCAACATTATCTGAAATTGAATCGATACAAGCCATAAATGCACTGTACATAAATAGTTAACAAGTGATACACAAGTCTACCAATATCGCTGGGACCGGTGCACACTCTAGGTGTTTCCAGCAACCAACGGCTGTCTACGTAAGCTACTGGCTGCCATGATGTCAGTGGCTCCACATTCTATGGAAGTAGAACTAGTGATCTCTCACTACAACAATCTGAGAATGAGCCATCGACTGTCGATGTCTTTGGATATCGTTCATGATCAGTTATTGGTATCACTCAATTGAGTGAGCACTGCATATTTTGACCCGAAGCCACGCCTAGCCAAATTTTCTATTACCAAAGACAGACGCGAAGGACAATCGGATGATGCGATCCGGACTTTTACGCTACGCAGTTCTATGCGTACAAATTTTCCACAGTAACTTGATCTTACCATCTGGGAAGTTGTTGTGACCGAACTCTGCCTTGACCACACAGTAACAAAATAGCTGACTAATACTATAGTTACATTCTATAAGGATCCACTCCCCCAAACAAACATTTTATAGAATGGTTCTTGTTTTCTTTCTTTCAAAACTGGAAAATAACGTTGGATGTGTTTGCTGAAGTTAAAGCTATCATTGTTTGTTGTAGCTGCAGCTCCTCCACTGGGTCACAGTCACTCAACATTCCAGGGGCGACTATCCCAGAGTTCGACAAAAAAAGGTAACAAATTTTCGCGTTCTCTAGGTTACACATTTTTGGCCTCTTTCTCGACCAAATCAGTTCAAAGTTTCCCGTGTCCCCTCACCTGTCAAACAAGATCGCCACCTCTGAGCTTGTCACTAGCTTAGTTACAGGAATTATTTGGGTATTATGATTGAACTAGTTATGTCATATTTTCACATTTCTATGCATGACTTAAAAAGGTATATGTATAATGATAGAAAGTCAATTTGGTAAAATAAAGTGGCTAAGACTGACTCCATTTGGCAGCAAAATAATGCTGCAAAATGCATTGTCGGGTGGGGTTTTACCCAAACTCCGCTCGACCTTAAAACTGCCTCCACCATTGCTACCTCCATTGTTCATTCAAAGCTTGATTACTGCAATTCTCTTTTCCCCAACCTTGAATTCACTCAAATCAAGCGTCTACAGCCTATCCAAAACTCACTTGCCAGAGCTGTTACTAGAACGCCCAAACATCATCATATCACTCCCATCCTCAAATCACTCCATTGGTTAAAAATCCCAGAGTGAATCCACTTCAAAGTCCTATCACTAACCACACAACTCCCTACAATATTCCCAGCCCAAGTACCTTCGTGATCTCTTCACCATTCAGACAACCCGCTCCACCCGATCATCGTCCTATCTCAGTCTTTCTCGACCCCAGTCACTACTCACCTCAAGCTCTCCAACCGAGCCATATCAAACACAGCACCACGCCACTAGAACGATCTCCCCCCTGAATTCCGCAGTTTCCAGTGCCTCCATCATCATTGCAACCCGTCCTTCATCCTCTTCCTCATGTTCCTCTATCTATCTCCCCCGGGCTTTCCACTCAAAACTGAAGTCTCACCTTTTCAAGTACTCCTACCCTGACTCATCTGATCCTCCGCCTTCCAATTATTCTCGCCGTAAACGACACCCGCCTTGACAGCTGCTCTGCCTCTCTTGATATGGTACCCTGGAAATCGGCCTTGGACCTCTTTTGGACTACTCTTTGGAAACCCCCTCTGATTTGGTTTGGCCTTCTGGAAATCGGACTTGGACCTCCTTGAAGTTTGTTACTGGGCCTGGGCCGATAGTTGGACAGGCCGACGACCTCGTGCTACGACCTGGCATGGTTAGCATCAGTCACATTCCACAAATTCCTCTGGACATTCCAGAAGCGTTGGCCCTATCACACACAGAACTGGCAAATTACATGTATAGATAAAAAATTATAAAATATATATTTGTACCTAACGCAAAATCTGTAATAACGACATTTAAGTACATCCTGACATCATTACAGTGTTCAAAATCATAAATCTTAATCGTCTTTTTAAAAATAAATTGTTACTTTTCCAAAAAAATTACTCGGTTGCCCGACTTGCGCCTCCGATTCCACATCGTGAGGTGTTTTATGATTTGGGTGCTCCAAAATTGCGTCCCGACTTCCTAGATTAGAAAGGTGGCAAGTGGCAAACGAATGGGTCGGGATTTCCATGCGTCGCTACATTAAATATATGTAGAAAGCTGACCTGCAAGAGAACTGCATGTTTCGCTTTCTATAGGAAAGGAGAAAACGTAGGCTAGTTACCGTTGAGTAAACTTCTAATGCCGATTGTTAAAGAATCTCATTTGTGTGTGTGCTTTTTCAAAATCAGCATTGTTATCACTCTTCATAAAACATAATATAATATAAACACAGTATATTACCCGCTGCAAAATGAAATTAGGTGAATAAACATCCTTAGTTTAGAAAATTATTGTAAGACGTGATTTTGCTTACCAGACATATTAGCCATTTTCCAGAGTTTCTGACATTTCCCCAAAAGCATTAATACACAGGTAACCATAACCATAACCATAACCCCCAGTTTATTGGTCTATCAGAACGTTTACAGTACAAGTTATAATAAATCATCTTACACTATGAATGCTCAGATGGGCACAATTGGGGCACCTGAAAGCACCTAAGTCCCGCTAATTAGAGTCCCAAGTGAATGCATAAAGATAGGCGGTTATTCAATATTTCTCACTATTAAAAACCGAAAGTTGTGAAGTGACAATCCAATGATAGTAATCCACAATTTAAGTATTGCAATAAATCGTTGTTTAAAAGATCATACCAGGTGCATCCTAGATAATTCCACCCTACATTAATACTATTTTTTGACAACACCATCCTTTCGTTGGATGACCTATAGGTGTGTAGATGATATAATCATAGCCATCTTATACATTACATGAAATAAGATGAGTTAACATACCCCGAATATAATGGAATTCTCCTAACCACTAGTATTGTATTGTATGGTATTATATATGGGCATTTATAAAGCGCCTCTCGCGGTATTGACCATTCAGAGGCACTAGTACATCTATTGGGGAATGGGGTTGAGAAATTAGTCATCCCCATAGAAAAATTTTGAATCACACAGGTCACAATGTAGGACCAGATCAATCAGGGCTAACTTTTTGGGTAATCAGTCACCAATGCACCTTTTCTGAACTGATACAAATAAGAAATGGATCGGAGTTCTTCAGGTTGCATTACACTCTGTCAGACCAGTATGTATAATCGAATTTCTAAGGGAGTTAGTACGCGTGCTTGACACGAATATGACAACGAAATCAAAGAATTGGGTCCAATCTCTATTGTCATTAAACAATACGTACATATGACATGTAGTAGTAAAGGTCCGCTTCTACTTCCGACGCTGCCTTGCCTGTCTCTTGTATAGATGTTCAGGATTATCTCTGGCGAGCATCCAACAGTAGTCAGCCAACATGGAAGTGAACCAGTTTGCCTGATATCGTTTCTCCATAAGTTTATCCGTGCTCATCACTAACCACGCCGCAGTTGTTGGGGGGAAAATCCAAGTGGGAACGGAGAAAGTGGATCTTTAAGAACATATTGCAGCCAAGTTTGTGATACTTAGACAACATGTCCTCAACCAATTCCTTGTTGTTTTCTGCCCTGACATTCACGAGGAAGTTAGTTGACATCAGACGAAATGCGCCCCAAGCTTTCCCGCCTTTCAGTCACTTCGGAAGATTTCTTGCACACGTGCTGCAGCATATTGGTTGGGTCCAGGACTTGCATCCGAAACAGAGGTGATACGCCTCTTTCACTAATGGAGTAATGGCCCTTTTCTGTCTTGCAAACGTCACTTCCCCGCAAATGTAACAAAAGTTATGTGGACTATTAACACAGTGACGAGGCATCACTACTGATGGATTTGCGTCGTACTGATGACACGTGGTAAATGGGTGTCACTCAAATGACTTGCTCACTCTACGCGACTTTATACCACTATACGCTTGCATCATCTTTCGTTAGCGATTGTAAAACCGCGATGTGATGATTCATCTGCATTACATCAGACAATGATGCACTGCCTCCGGGGGCGTGTGTATGGTTGGCTGATGCAATGCGACGCAATATGTTGCAATATGCAGTTTGGAATACAGCTATGCGAAATGGTTACCTGTGTACTCAATGCGTACTGAGACAGTTATACGTACCCATCTCTGTTTGTCCTACACGAGACCCAATCGACAAGTTTTACTGTCATTTTCGTCTTCAGCACCTCAACATTAGTAAAGATTTGCCATTTTCATTTAAAAGGCATTTTATGTGTTGTCCAGTGTAATGGGTCAGTATGAACATCATAAGAGGAGCCATCAATAACACGTAATATTCTTTTTTGTAACACTATTAATCTATTGAGACGATGAGTGTAGCTGGATGCCCAAATCATAGAACAGTAAGCAGGGTTGGGTAGATTAGGGAGTAGTATAAGGTCAGTCTAACAATAATAGTTAACAGATAAGATATCCTAGATATTGTTGCGATTACTATGTAACGATGTTACTATATTTGCTTTTTACTGCTTACCGTGGATCAATAAAATTTGTGGTTATGGTTATATGACTTCTATGTTTTAAGTTTCTTAGAGGCTATTTTATCAATTTCGCCATTCCATGTAACAAATTGGTCTATATACACTCCAAAAACTTTGCTGAGGTAACTTGGGGATCTAGGAGGTGTCAATTAAAATTCTTCCTGTTTTAGAGGGGACCTTCTTTCTATGGGATCTAAATAATATATTGTTGTTTTTTAAGTTAAGCGATAGTTTGTTTATTTTAAACCATGTCGCTAATTTTATAAGCTTACCGTTCATTATATTAAATTGTTCCTCATAAGAGCTATATGAAAGGAAAACATTGGAGTCATCCGTAAATAATATGAGGTGAAGAAGGGACGACGCATTTGGTAGATCATTTATGACTATAAGAAATTGAAGTTGTCTTAAAATAGACCTCTGGGTAGTCCCATATTTGATCAATTTAAATTAAGACATTACGTTTGACCTGCTGGTAACGAGAATTGAAATAATCCCTAAACCACAACAGGGCAATTTCCCCTACCCATATCTTTCCAAGTTACATAGGAGGATATTATGATCCGCAGTATCGAAAGCTATCGTTAGGTCTAGGAATATTCCCAGTGAGTATTCGATGTTTTCCATAGCTTGAGTTATTTTGTCATGCATATCAATAACTGCCATTGCAGTAGAATACCTCGTTCGAAATCCATGTTGGGAAGGATACAAGCTATTGGTTTCAGATAGATAGCAATAGAGACGACAGTACAGTACTTTTTCCAAAGTTTAGAGAGAGAAAAAAATGGCAGTATTGATATGGGCCTATAGTTAGCCATTTCATCTCTGTTTCCTTGTTTGAATATGAGAATAATGGTAGACTTTTTCATATTAATATGAACTATACCAGATGCTAATGAGAAGTTTATTAAGTATATCTGGGTCTGCTATCAGTTTTAAGTTAGGGGTAAAAAGACTTGGGTTCACTTGATCAGGTCCCACGCTGCGTGCTATTTTAAGAGTGTTGTTTATTTCTAACAGCTCCTCAGGTTATGTGGATATAGCAGTAATGGAGTTTAATGGTGCTATAGTAAGGTAGTAAAGGGGTCATCCAGTCAATACAGGAATCTCCTTAGCAAGATTTTGCGCAATGCCTACAAAATAATTGTTAACCTGGAAATTATTTCATTATCAGTAATTCCTTTGCCATCTATAGCAATCGATTCAACAAGGACTTAAGAGGATTTTGTATTGATTATAGATTTGATGAGGTTCCATGTTTGTTTTATGTCTGTGCTATATTTAATAAACTCAAATGCATAGAACATTTTTTCACCTTTTATCTCAATTTACTTGAATTTATTTCTATCTATAACAAACTTATTTTTATTGGATTTCGTTGGGTGTTAGATGTATTTCAGATATAATTTTTTACTTCCAGGAATTTAGTAAACCTTTAGTCATCCAAATATGATTCATATTAGACTTCGTTTCGTTTTAAGGGTTAATAGAAATGCTTGACTGTAGATCCCCGTTATTGTCATCAAAAAGTTGTAAGCTTAGGCCTAATTCGAGTTATTAGATTTGCAGAGGTCATGGACTTTTGAGAAGTCTTCATAAATGCAAGTTTGCACACGTACACACTTTAACTCCGTTCAATTCACTTTTTCCAGTTATGCTGAGACGCACCTGTGAATAAGCGCTCGTGAATAAGCTGATGCCCTGCGCTTAGCTTTCGAGTGGCTCTTTAGAAATTTGGAGTTTACGATTACGATTAAATTCCTGTAACAGCCATGTTCACTACGTCATTGAGGGGTTCGTTGAAGGCGCTTTACAAAGTCCAGATACATACATACATATAATTATAGATAGAAGAGCAGGCTTGGACTGGCCCACCGGGACACCGGGAAATTCCCGGTGGGCCGGTCGCCCAGGGTGAATTGGACTGGGCCGGCGGTCCAAAAAAGAAAAACAATATGATTACAAAATATTATGATATTTTAGTTGCATTTCTTAATTCTAGTGTTATAAATTATGAAATATTGGCAGTGCGTGGTCGTTACACTGAAAAACAGACACAATCTCAGAAAACATCATGCAATCTGAACCTATAGAAAGCGAAACAGACCCAATAGTAGAAAACAGTAACAGGAACAGAAATAAATGCAAATCTTCCAGAAAATGCATTGTTTGCTGTTACCACGTTCTCCATAAGTTCAATTTGCACAGTGCTGCATGTTCAAATTTGTTTTTGGCTTACAAATTCGTTTTGACATTATCCTCGTCACAAGTTGCTTGTGAGAGTTCATTTTCGAAACTGAAATACATTTTGAACAGATTAAGAAAAATTTGCTAAGTCAGTGACTTTAGTCTTTCATGTCTGTGAAAAGGCTTGTGAAAAGGCTTGTGAAAAGGACTTTCTTATAAGAATTAATATTATTATGAAATTGTTGACATTTTGGCGTCAACTTGTGATACGATGAAAAAGCTGTTATACTAAGTGCTTGTCTACTAATTCTATCAAGATGTTAAGTTTTTTTAAATAAACTAAACTGTGCACAGTGCACTAGGCCTACATAATGTGACAGTTGGTTCCAAACATAATTAAGATTTAGCCTACGACAAATCACAAATTAAAACGCATAATGTTAATTTCTTAATCTTTTAATATTCATTTAACAATATTTTGCCATTTGGCCCATTAAAAACTAAAAACGTCCTCCATTTTATATTAAATGTTACAAAAAGCATTGGCCCAGGCCCCTTATCCTGAAAGGTTTCGTGCCTTTGGCGCTCGATAATGTGGGCCGCCTATGACCAAATTTCCCGGGCCGGTCTTGGAAGCCAGTCCGACCCTGTAGAAGAGTCATTTTCTGCTATTAGATTAATTAGACATTTGTGTTGTCACGACGATTTTTTAAATCAAACTCGTCATAATATCTCTTCAAATCAATTATTTCTATGAATTTACTATTGAGAAGATTATTATTTCCATGGTTATTTTGGGTATATGCTTTACTGTTTATTTTATCTGTTGAATTTTAATTTGAAAATGTCCACTCCGTTACCGTCACTTTCACACATTGCCGCAATAATATAATAGAAATACGAATACAAATGATAGTTTTCCAAGGACTTAATGTGATTCGTAAACAGGATTGAAACGACTTTCATTTAAGAAGTTTGTCATTAAACGAAACAGTACTTATTATGGCTAAATGCATTATTTTCAGCTGTCACATGAAATAATGTCCACTCCGTTACCGTACATAAATCCTTGCACTACTACCTACCTATGAACATATGGGCCTACTGCAAATTAGTTGTACAATTTATGACGCATGTGCTTGTGTATACTTCCCTTTAAATGCTGACTTTTCGAAGAGATGCGGTAACAATTTCGGTTAAAAGATGTAATCTACGTATGATACGTTTAATAGGTGTCGCGGTCGACTCCTTCGATCGCAACGACGAACCAACGAAGGAACTATTAAAAGATCTTTATTTAAAAATAAAGTCGATTAAGTGTAGAGTAAGTCAACTCGTCTATCAAATATCACAATCGTAGACAGCACACAGGTTGGCTGGTCTCGATTGAACGTTATACGATCAATGTTTCAACGTTTACAAATCTTCGTCAAAAGGCCCTTAATGTACAGCAGGTCTATCTTATATAGAGTTCTCCCGGATTCCAGAACGTTCTGTGACGTCACTGTACTTTTCCCTGGAAAGTCCTACTGAACACGTATATCCTTGTTGCATGCACCGAACTAATGTTGACAGCTTGCTGCAGAATTTTCCGTGCGTTGTAAACAAGCTTGTTGACGCGTCGGTTTTCTTCCCTCCGCCCTCAGATGATGACACGTCTTCAGCACCATCCCGAACGGGTCATCACGATCAAGCCGGGCCTCCAGACTCCATCTCGACACAGCATATACAAACAAGACAAAACACATCAGTTAGTCAATTTATCTATACAATTTGCGGGCTCGATCCTTGTGTGTCGGGCCATTTCCCCCCTTCACCATCCGAGTCACAACCGAGAGAGGAAATCAGCCACCGTGTTCTGACGTCCAGGACGATACCGAAAGTCCACGTTAAACTCTTGCAATGCTAACGCCCAACGAGTCAGTTTCGCACTCTTAGGGCTTGCATCTGTGAGATAAGACAAAGGATTATGATCTGAATAAATGATTATCTTTGATAAGAATATTCATGACTTGAATCGTTTAAGTGCCCAAATTACTGCGAAAGCCTCTCTCTCAATTGTAGACCAATGCATCTGTGTATCTGTAAGTTTAAGGCTAGCAAAAGCAATTGGTTTTTCCTGACCTTCTTCGGTCCACTGAAACAAGCAACACCCGACCGCGGTGGCACTTGCGTCAACACTTAAACCAAATTCCTTAGTGAAATCAATGGTATGCAACTGTGTAGCTTTACTGAGATCATCCTTTAACTTATCTAGTGCTTCTTGATGCTTTTGCTCCCAAGGCACCTTCGTAGGTATGTTATCTCGTGTCAAATCAGTTATTATCCGTGCTTTTTCAGCTAAAGCAGGTATAAAACTTCGAAAATAACTGAAAAAACCCATAACCTTTCTAACTTCTTTCTTTGTTGTTGGAGGATGGATATCATTGATCGTAGCGATCTTACCTGGATCAGGTTCAATACAACCTGACCCTACTATATGGCCAACAAACTTTATTTTGTTTTGTGCAAAATTACATTTTCTTAAATTCAAAGTGAGTCCTGCTTCCTCAATAGTTTGCAAGAATTTCTCTAGATGTTCTAAATGGTCATTCCAATTCATTGAAACCACTGCCATATCATCGACGAATGGTTCGGTAAAACTTCGCACTGGATGTAAAACTTGGGTCATAGCACGAATAAAGGTATTGCTAGCGGACTTGAGTCCAAACGGCATCCTTGTGAACTCAAAAAGTCCTGCATCACATACGAATGCCGTAAGCCATCGATGTTCTTTCCGAACTGGAATTTGCCAATACCCCGATTTCGCGTCGAAAACACTAATAAACTTTGCCCGTCCCACCTTTTGTAAGATGTCAGCAATGTCTGGGGTCGGGTAACAATCACCTAGAGAATATTTGTTAACATGGCGATAATCAATTGCCAATCGAACGCCATTTTGACCTTTGGGTCCCTTTAAAACGCAAACTACCGGACTGGCCATTTCACTTTTCGATGGTCGAATGATGTCTAATGCCAACATTTCTTCTATCTGGCGTTGTACTTCAGGTTTAAGTAGCTCAGGTACTTTATATGCCCTTAAACGCTTAGGAGTGAAATCATGAGTTATCTTAATTTCATGTTCTAATACTGGACAATACCCAGGCTTATCCACAAATACTGCCGTGTGCCGATCCAAAACTTCAAAAAGTTGCTTCTGTTCCTCTTGCGAAAGATGCGCTATATTCAGAGGATCAATTCGCTTACTCGGGCTTATTTGTTCACGTTCTTCCTGATCTACAACCTCTACTATACCAAATTCTTCATCTTGATCAACAATTACTGAACAGCTATTGATCATCGCTTGATCGAGTCGTTCATGGTATCGCTTGATCTTATTTGCGTGTAAATGTCTTTGTTTTCCCTCTATTTCTACTATATAAGAATATGGGGATTTAACCTTGACTACGGTAGCAGGTCCTTGCCATCGACTATAAAATTTAGAACTACCAAAATCTGGTGCTAATACTGCTACTTTATCTCCAACTTCGTATTTTCTGTCAGTACTACGCAAGTTATAATAATCTGCATACCGCTTTGTTTCTATATCACTATAGTAATCTGCATAAACTTTCGCGAATTCGAGGTTTTCCTTCAGTGATTGGAGATACTCTTCGGGTGATTTACCTAAGTTAAGAGGTACCTTTCGTTCGCCAGCCCACGATTCCTTCAACACACTAAGTGGACCCCGAGGAAGAGTTCCATAAACCATAGTGAATGGCGAAATATGAGTCGTGCCTGAAGGTTTTTCTCTAAGGCTCCACAGAACAAACGGTAACAATTGGTGCCATCCACGAGGATCAGATTGAGCAAGCTTAAAGATCATGGTTTTCAAGCTTTGGTTGCATCTTTCAACCAATCCAGCTGCCTCATGATGTCCAGGGGTATTAAATCTGGGACTACAACCCATTCGCCGCAAGAATTCTTTCGTCAAACGACTGGTAAAGTTGGTACCACAATCAGAACTGATGATCCTTGGAATAGAAAAAGTTGTAAAAACTTGCAACAGAGCTTCACAAACTCCCTTTGCATTCAGCGATCTAAGAGGATACGCCATCGGCCAACGAGAAAATTTGTCCACCAGAACCAGAGCATAATTGTACTGGGGTTTCGATTTGTTGGATTCTCCAGTCACTACCATAGGGCCAATACAATCCATATTTAGATGGTTAAAACAGAGTTCATCCGCCCTCGGAATAGGAGTGATCGGGACTCGATCTGCCACTTTAACTGGAGTTCTTAGTTGACAAATTTGACAAGACGCACAATATTCGCGAATCCTCTCATCCATTCTTGGAAACCAAAAGTTTAATTTGATCCTGGCTCTCGTTGCCTTAAAAGCCATGTGCCCAGCACATGGGGCATCGTGTGCTACTCGCAAGACAACCTCGATTCTATCTTCCGGTAAACATAATTGATTAACCTTATGTCCCATAATTTCCCCTTTGTGGTACAGGAGGTTATTATCTATAAAGAAATTATTTTTATTCTGTCTCGCTTGTTGCCAGCAAGATATAAGATTGTGACAATTCTGTTGCTCACGCAATAAAGTATCATTATTCGCTACTCCCTCATCAGACTTGAACTCTGTTGACTCAACATCAAGAAAATTATCTAAATCATCAACTAGTTGCTCCTGAGAATATTCATTCACTTCTGACGGCAAGGATTCGTTGCTGTTACTTTTCTCGATATTAACTTCTAAGTTATCTTCTTCTGCCCCTTTATTTATTTGTACACATCGATCTACGCCAGCTACCATCACTACATATTGCGAACTATCCCTTAATAGGTCCACAACATGGGGTGTCAGAATAACCCGTTCATTTAGTTCAGGGACTGCAGCGAACATGACGCACAAAGATGGCGCAATGTTCGTCGTTCCTTCCATTGAATTAGCTAATTTCATTTGTAGGTATACTACATCTGCCTTACATCCTTCTCCCTGAAAACCAATTATATTAATCCGTTTAATCACGGGTAAGTTTAGTGACTCAATTAATTTCTTATCAATACAACAAATTTCTGCTCCTGAATCAGATAATGCTGGCTGAGAAGGGAGATCTTCAATCTGTACATTGATATACGACCTCTCGTGTAATCCATCAATACTATTCTCGTATACCCTTACAGCAGTTTCCAACCCTATTGGTTTAGAATTATCCAATAAATTCCCTTGCTTTACCTGTTCAGGTATCTCATGCAACACGTTGACCTTCTCAACAACTAAGTCGATCACTTCTTCAGTTGGGTTCCCAAATATACAAGTACTCACCTTTTTAGAACTTGGTTTGGTCTGGCACTCCCTTGCCCTATGACCCTTCTGATGACATAGGAAACAGAGACCCTTTACCTTGGCCTCCTCCTGAGACACCCTCGCACCTATCTTGGCTTCACCCCTTATTTCCGGTTTGGGAGACTTGGGTTGAGCTGTCTGGTTATTGACTTGAACATGTGGTTGACCTCTCATCCAATTGTTATACTTCGGTGCCGGATGACTACGGCATACTAAGTCATTCCCACCATCATGCGACGCTACATAAATGTCAGCCGCATTAGCTATGTCTTCACAGCTCAACCACTCCTCTTTTTCTTGGGCCAAGATATAATCTAAACAAGCCTTCGACAAGGACTCCTTAAGCCGATCCGCAACCAATAAACTTACAAGTTTATCAAACTCATCAGTTATCTTTCTACTTTTCAAATAATACATAAGAGCCACACGCAATTTGGATGAATAGATCGTAAATGATTCGTCCGATGCTTTGTGCAACGACCAAAATCGGGCTCTAAGATTTGAAGGGCTTATCTTAAACTCCCTTAGCAAAAACTCCTTCAGGAATTTGTAGTCATGGAGCTGTGCCTCAGTAAGGCGCATGGTTAATGCCTTAGCTCTTTCACTTAAAATGGCTAGCAATAATTTTGCTCTAACATCTTCATCCACCTCATACACATTAAACAAACCATCCAAGTGATCAAAGAAACCTGGAATTTCTATAGGGTCGGAAGGAAATTTCCAAAGAATATTCTTGAGGGCATCACTATAACGCTTAGTACGACTTGCTAAAGAATCTCTAACATTTCGTTCTTCCTGCTTTTCCTTCCTCTCCCTTTCTTCTTTCTCTTTCCGTTCCTTCTTTTCTCTTTCTTCTTTCTCTTTCCGTTCCTTCTTTTCTTCCTCTCTCCTCTTTTCCTCCCTTTCTTCCTTCTCCTTCCGTTCCTCCCTCTCTCTTTCTTCCTTCTCCTTCCGTTCCTCCCTTTCTCTTTCTTCCTTCTCCTTCCGTTCCTCCCTTTCTCTTTCTTCCTTCTCCCTTTGTTCTTTCTTTTGTTCTTCATATTTACGGATTTCGAACTCCAGACGGCGCTTCTGCAGCTCGTAATCCATTCCTGTTGGAGATATTGGACTACCCTTAAATTCCTCTTCCTCTTTTCCAATCTCCATGGCCCATTCTTCCATTAATTGATTTCGATCCCATGACATAACATCATCTTCGTCCTTTCCTGCCTTCATAAGATACACCCTAAGGCGCTCAGACGACATTTTGCGAATATTCGCTTGCATCTCTGTTGTCAACGCTTCCATTTTTACAAACAGTCAGTCAACAACAATCAACAAAAAAAACAGACACCACGCGGCAAACCCGCCACACAAAAGGAAAATTCCACAACCCAAAGTGCAACTATGCAGTATCCAAAGAAGTACACTCGCCAAGTACGCAAAAACTATACAAGCTCACGCAAGTCTGGCCTCGATCACAACAATGGATCAAATTTCAAAGAAATAATCAGCAGATATTGAAAGAGAAATAATGGCTGCCTCCCACTCGGCTGCAACTCCACTCTCTTTTCTCCTTCTCAGCCACGACAACACCTAGGATCTTACCCGTATGTTGACTGCTGTCTTCTGCTGTCTCAGCCGAACGACGCACTTCGTCCGTCCGACTGTCGTATGCCGATTCACCCGTCTCCCACGGTAGAAAGGCGTCTCGATCCGCTCGCTGTCTGGAACAGACCGTCTCTTGATCCTCCGGGTTGACTCCTTCCTCCGCCGGCTCGCGTCTTCTTCACCGGATCCAACACCGATGATCCCACTTCTGACACCAATAATGTCGCGGTCGACTCCTTCGATCGCAACGACGAACCAACGAAGGAACTATTAAAAGATCTTTATTTAAAAATAAAGTCGATTAAGTGTAGAGTAAGTCAACTCGTCTATCAAATATCACAATCGTAGACAGCACACAGGTTGGCTGGTCTCGATTGAACGTTATACGATCAATGTTTCAACGTTTACAAATCTTCGTCAAAAGGCCCTTAATGTACAGCAGGTCTATCTTATATAGAGTTCTCCCGGATTCCAGAACGTTCTGTGACGTCACTGTACTTTTCCCTGGAAAGTCCTACTGAACACGTATATCCTTGTTGCATGCACCGAACTAATGTTGACAGCTTGCTGCAGAATTTTCCGTGCGTTGTAAACAAGCTTGTTGACGCGTCGGTTTTCTTCCCTTGATGCATGCACCCGCGTAGACCACGACAATAGGCGTCCACTCCGTTACCAAGAATTAACCTACATTGAAGATGGTCAGGTATGCAACAATTATCAGGTTTCAACTCCTAAATGAACAAAATTTATAGGTAGGAAAATGTGGTCTGAAACGTTGGCGATAATAAATGTGTTTCATGTTATGTTGAAATTGTCCACTCCGTTACCTGTCCACTCCGTTACCTGTCACACAGCAACGGATTGAACATAGTAGTAATGTAGTGGGCAATGTTAAGTAATTCACCACAAAATAGCATATCATGAATGCTAGTTTGGGACCCTCCTACTACCACCTGCATTGAGCAGGGGTAAGAAGCTGGCTGGTGCGGAGAAATTTGACTACGTCAATGGATAAAATGTGCTACCATATCCAGTTCGTACAGGCATGACCCACTTGCAAAATGGGAGCCAATACTTCTTGATATGCGCCAGAAATATCCAGAAATTACAGACCTCCACTTGTTCTCCGATTGGTCTACCACCCAATATCGAAATAAACAGAATTTCTATTTGATGTGTACGAGGATTTAGTCTTGGATTTGAAAGGGCTAGCTGGGATTTTATAAATTGGCCATGGTAAAGGCACACGGGATACAAATGGAGGGTCTTTGAAGAGGCGAGCTGATTCCATGGTAAATATGGAATATGATATTCCAAATGCAAAGGAGCAGTTTAACTCTTTGAAGAAAGAAGAATCACTGATAAAACTGTATTTAATTGATGGTGCTCATGTAGATGCTTTGGAGAAGACATGTTGCCCAATCAATGGAACAATGCAAATTCATCAGTTGTACACAGAGACAAACTTGTGTATATCCTACCCTAGTCTGAGTTGTTTCTGCATGAGACATCAGCAGCTGCAAATTCGGATATAAATTCAGCGATCTATATAGCACACTGTCAACCAAGTCATTTTATAAAAAAAAACGTCGTTATCTCTGTCCAGATAATCGTGAAGAGACCGATAGTGGTAACGTTGACAAGTTTCGCCCAAAGCGTTCAAAACGCATTTCGCCAAGATTCATGTGACAAAACTGCTAAATTGCTTTTTAAATCCGTAGTGTAGTTCTGTGCGTTTCTTTATGCATGCATGTTGCCATGCATTTTAAGTTCATTTGTCTCAAGAACGATGCATAGCCTACTTTAGCGTTCGAAATTGGTAAAGGAGTAGAAATGGAATGGTAACGGAGTGGACATTTCTTTTAGTGTAAGACAATGCTGTACTGCATGTTACCGAGTTGATAATTATGAGTTTACTAAAAATGTAGTTAAGTAACACAGTGTAGTTCAGAGTAACATGTAGTTATTTGATGTTGCTTTGGTTTTTCATTAAAATGTATGGAGAAGCAGGTTTGGTAACGGAGTGGACATTGCTAATTTGGGTGTTGTCAAAATACTTGTAAAAACTGATGAAACTACAATATTAGTGTGCAAACGCGCCCATATTTCTTAAGCACATACATTACTGGTCAACATAAGATGAATAAATTATTCATCTGAAAGAAAATTTTTTCTTGCATCTCCAAAAGTGAACTTAATCTAATACCAGAAAATGTCTCAGAAATATACATACTTGCATACACACAGAGTCACTCGACCTTTGTATTATAGGCTTACAACTATTTGACAGAGACAAACATGACACATGCGCAACAATCGCTAAGAGCTGTTGTCATGGCAACATTAGCATTATATTGCCCCAGAGTAGGCGCACGCAATCGGTAAAATAAAGCTTTCTGTTCTGAAACGCTTTCCATAGCGGCTGCATTTGATTGCTTTGAGGTAATAAAATGGCAATAGAACATCAGTAGACTACCCAGATAATAAAACAAACAAAAATGCTGAAAGCATTTATCTAGTATTAATTTTAATAATACCTTCAGCATCATCATCATTAAGTGTTTTTATTATTACTTGCTTACTTAGTTACTTATCTACTTACTTACCAACTTATGACGCATTTGCGATATATTTAGTTATAAAACTTGCGCTATGTACATCTTCATATAATAATAATGTGTAATGCATAAGGTATTATCAACCAATGCTGTATCAAAACCAAGCCTACATCAGTTGAATGCAAGAAGTCAATTCATTGAAACAGAACGAACGGATGAACGAACAGAATTCCTAAATTTAAAAGCAGCTAGGGTTGCCACCCCTCCAGATTTTGTCGGGACCGCCCCGATTTCGAGGTAAATGTCTCGCGTCCATATACCTGACCTAGTCAAGACAACCAAATGTCCCTACTTTGAAATTTTTTCGAACTAAGTCAGCTAACAAAATATTGTGGTTTATAACATATTACCCCTACTATATTTGTTCAACAACACTATACATTTCTAACGCAGTCGAAGTGAATATCATCAATATGGCGTCACCTTTGACGAAGAGAGAACAGGTGGCAGGCCAGCTGCTCTTGTTTTAGTCTGTTCTACAAGTGACCCCAGTAACAGGTTTACTTTGTCTAATAACTGAAAAACTATTGTGTGACAAAGTCACCCCACCTGATGAGGTGACTTTGGCCCACTCCAAAAGTTATGAAAAAAGTGCTCAACTGTTATTACCCAAAAAAGTTTGCTTTATACGTTTTCTCTTTAACCCTATGCACATCTAATCTAATTGTTAAGTCAACCATAATATTATTCAGTCACATTATCGTTTTATTATTAAAACAAGTTCAAAAAAGGCCAAACTAAACTGCTTGATAACTTTATCTGATCGACAGAATCTGCATGCGTTCCTAAGGTTAAACTATTTTTAAAATCTAAATCAGAAAATTGCAGAAATCAATGCTGGAAATGAACCACATAATTATAATATAATAACAATTTAAAAAAATTATTTTTACATAACGCAAAATCTTTGATGACTACATTTAAACATATCCTGAAATCACCACAATGTTCAGAATCACAAATCGTAATCTTTATAGTTTTTAAAAAGTAAATTGTTTCTTTTCCCCCAAAAAACTCGGTTACGCGACTTGCGCCTCTCGTCCCACATCGTCAGCTATTTTACGATTTTTGGGTGCTCGAAAATTGCGTCCGGACATTCTAGATGGGAAAGGTGGCAACGCTAGATCCAAAAACGAAGAGGGGGCAATGAGTTGACCCGGTTGAACAATGACATGTCTGTATCTAAATCATATTTGGTCCATAGCTGACCACCAGTCTCCACAAGTGGCACATTTCCGGCCACAACATTGCATCGCAGACATAACAATTCAATTGGAGGTGCGCGATAGTCTAGTGGTTACTGGACTGCATGTGAACCGAGAGGTCAGGGTTCAAATCCCACCGGGGCAGAAATACGCTTCAAAATTTCTGCTCCACCTGCAGTCAACTCAGCTACAACAGTCATTTTGTCAGCGGAGCCTGTGGTCGCATGGCGGCGAGCTATCATAATCTTTCCTAACGTTCGGCGTCTTCTTTGACATGCCAAAGTCATCTTTTTCTGACTACTTGTCGCAGCCTGCGCCAAGCTCCTATCACGATTCATCGTAGCGGCATCAAGGCAACGGTTTGCAGCCCTTGCTCTCGGCCAACCTATGATCAAGATAACGGGTAACCGTTATCTGTGATAATTCGTCGCGGCTCGGACGGACCACGAGCAGCGGTCGCCACTAATGGCCGATGCTGGGGGAGGTCAGCCGCAGCTCACTCGATGACACGGTGTAACGGTCGTCCGAAGAACTCTGTTAATGAGGCCGACCACCTCTGGCAAGGCCCAGAGGGGGACATTAGAGAGAACAGACGACGAAGGTGATAGCAGGCCTCACCGTCTTCACAGGCGAGGCTTGGCGGGGGAGCAAGACGTTTGCGACGACAGGTGTAGATAGGACAGGATATATATGATAGAGCGATCGGACGAAGGACCATCTTCGGTTGGACTTGCAGGCGAGACCTGAACATCTGGTCAAGAAGCCGCTACAGAAACGCTAGCCTTTTGTCTTCTCGTAACTAATATAACTTTGTGTAGTCTTAGATATTAAAAGGAAATACCGTATAACCTCTTCCTGGTCTAAGGAACGACGTCACGGGCCTAACGTGTCACGAGTGAACAGAGAGGACGTGACATTCTGGTGTCAGAATTGGGATTGAGAGGTTGAACTGAAACTTTGAGTTCTCAGTTTTTCAAATTCGAGCAAGGCCAGACTCTCTCGAGGAGCAGCGAACCTTACCCCAGACGACCCGGAAGAGGAAACCGATCAGCACGCAGAGCTGATCAACGATTAGACGAGCAGAGAAGGGGCAGCGACAGCCGCCGAGAGATCAACGACGGAGTGATCAACCGATCATCCGAGTCAACCGAAGGATGGGGAGTGATCAACCGATCATCCGAGTCAACCGAAGGACGGGGAGTGATCAACCGATCATCCGAGTCAACCGAAGGACGGGAGTGATCAATCGATCATCCGAGTCAACCGAAGGACGGGGAGTGATCAACCGATCATCCGAGTCAACCGAAGGACGGGGAGTGATCAACCGATCATCCGGCTCAACCGAGGGATCGGACGGAAGAATCGCAGACAGTCAACCGAAGGATCGGACGCGTCACAAGCGGTCAACCGAGTATCGGAACGAGGACGGGCAATTCGCAGGACGGAGAAGAGACCGAGACGATCCACGGACGAGGAAGCACTCTACAGAGGAGGTTAGGATCGAACAGACGAGGAAGCGAACAACAGACGTCAACTCAACAGAGAAGCGAACCGGCAGACGACAGGCGAAAAGGGGTAGGACTCTTACGTTGTTGGCTGGGTTTATCTGTGTAGTCGATGGAGTGGCAATCACGGGCCGAGAGTTGGCTGCGGCGAGTGCTCACTACCGACATCATCTAGAGAAGTGGTTGAATTGCATTTGTGCATTGTATCTGCGACTTGCATACTTACTAGATCCGTCAAATATTCCTTCTAACATGGATAACATAACGCCTGAGAAGCAGGCGCACAATAAGAAGGAGTCAGACGAGTGGTTAAGAACTTACCTACTCAGGGAAGGGATGGAGGAGGAGAGCGTCTTCGCTATGGAGCGTTCGCATTTACTAGAAGAAGTGGTGGCCAGATGGGCTGAAGGGCAGAGTAAGGAGCCAGGGTTTTCAGGCAGTGAAGTGGAAGACTATGTGCAGAGGCTGAGGTTCAAAGTCGAAATGAGGAAGTATGAGAAGGAGAGAAAGGCAAGACAGGAAGAGAAGGAACGCCAGAAAAGGCGAGAAGTGGAGGAGAAGGAACTCCAGAGAAGGCGAGAAGAAGAGGAGAGAATGGCAAGAGAGGGAGAGAAGGAACGCCAGAGAAGGCGAGAAGAGGAAGAGAAGGAACGCCAGAGAAAGCGAGAAGAGGAGTAGAAGGTGCTCCAGAGAAGGCGAGAAGAAGAGGAGAGAGAGGCGAGGAAGGCAAGAGAGGACGAGAAGAGACGCCAGAGAAGGCGGGAAGAGGAGGAGAAGGAACTTCAGAGAAGGCGAGAAGAAGAGGAGAGAGAGGAGAGAAAGGCAATACAGGAAGAGAAGGAACGCCAGGGAAGGCGAGAAGAGGAGAAGAAGGAACTCCTGAGAAGGCGAGAAGACGAGGAGAAGGAACTCCAGAGAAGGCGAGAAGAAGAGGAGAGAAAGGCAAGAGAGGAAGAGAAGGAACTCCTGAGAAAGCGAGAAGAGGAGAAGGAACTCCAGAGAAGGCGAGAAGAAGAGGAGAAGGACAGCCGCCGTGAACACGTAGAGTCGCCACCAAATGGCGAAGACATAAGGATGGTGGGTGACGACAGAGCAGGTAAAACGAATGAGACAGTAAGATACAATGATGACGATAAGCCCACGTTCATAGACATAGAGTGGCCGGGCCCATTACGTGAGGTTCGCGTGGCAGATGTAATTACCTGGTTAGGAGAGCAACGCAGGTGGAGTCGAGGGAAGCCCTGTTGGAAGTGGGCACGCTGGAAGTTGGCTCTAGAGAACCATACTCTGGACATCCGTTAGCAACACGGACATAAGAATGTCGCAGCTGACTTCTCGTCCCTGATTTGAATGAGGGGCGAGAAGGAGACCCAGCAGCGACGGGGGAGCCGACCCTATTAATGTATATAATTGCTACTAATGTGTGTGTGTGTGTGTGTGTGTGTGTGTGTGTGTGTGTGTGTGTGTGTGTATGTTTTGCATATATATATATATATCCGGGAAACGAGATCAACATGGACGCACAACAAAGAGCCAAGGACGATGTCGAGGATCGCGGACATGCGCCATCGTCTTGGGATGGGAGGGAATGTCGCAGCCTGCGCCAAGCTCCTATCACGATTCATCGTAGCGGCATCAAGGCAACGGTTTGCAGCCCCTGCTCTCGGCCAACCTATGATCAAGATAACGGGTAACCGTTATCTGTGATAATTCGTCGCGGCTCGGACGGACTACGAGCAGCAGTCGCCACTAATGGCCGATGCTGGGGGAGGTCAGCCGCAGCTCACTCGATGACACGGTGTAACGGTCGTCCGAAGAACTCTGTTAATGAGGCCGACCACCTCTGGCAAGGCCCAGAGAGGGACATTAGAGAGAACAGACGACGAAGGTGATAGCAGGCCTCACCGTCTTCACAGGCGAGGCCTGGCGGGGGAGCAAGACGTTTGCGACGACAGGTGTAGATAGGACAGGATATATATGATAGAGCGATCGGACGAAGGATCATCTTCGGTTGGACTTGCAGGCGGACCTGAACATCTGGTCAAGAAGCCGCTACAGAAACGCTAACTTTTGCTCTTCTCGTAACTAATATAACTCTGTGTAGTCTTAGATATTAAAAGGAAAAACCGTATAACCTCTTCCTGGTCTAAGGAACGACGTCACGGGCCTAACGTGTCACGAGTGAACAGAGTAGGACGTGACACTACTCTTCTGAACGCGATGAGTTCGTTCCAATATATCTAGACTTGTCAAATTCCTGAAAATTTTTCGCCCATGGATCCTTTGTTCATTTTTCACCCAAGCCAGCGATGTCGGACTCATTCACCTTCGCCTCCAATTTCAACCGCCTAACATGTATCTGTCAATCATCCTTCTCCTCATCAGCATTCGATGCCTGACTGTTACGGTCACAGCATTCCTGTCAGTGGCGATCTGGATCAGCCCAACGGGCGAAAGGCCGTCAATTCCTCGTCCGTTAACTAACGGGTCCCATGAGGAGCAATCAATGGCGAGCTGCGAAGGTGCATGCCAGATACCCGTAAAGAATCCAATTAGTCACGGGCGATCTGTGCGCCCGACCACAGAGGACGGTCTCTCAATTATAAGAGTTGGCACATCGTTTAGACGATTACGTGGGCTGTATATAAGGCCCAGTAAGGCTGACCGCAGGAGGACACTGGCGGAGGACACTGGTGGATGACACTGAGAGAGGACACTGGCGAAGGACACTGGCAGAGAACACTGGCGGAGCGACACCTGACGGCAACTGTGAGAACACGCTTTGAGTAGCATTGCTGCACGAACGATCAGGCTGAGAACGTTCGAGAACTGTCGCTAGTCGATATCTAGTAATTTGCCAAGTGTACCTCACGATTTCTTTTGAATATTCTATCTCTGTAGTTGAAACTTTTATAATAAATATAAAACATTTCATCGCACCGATTTGTAAATTGTCACGTTCAGTCCCTTCTGATGCTAGAGAGCGCTAGGGTCGTGGCACTGACCGCCTATTATATCCAATTTCATCCCTCCAACCCTCGCATGACCTACATCCCGTCCACAGCCAGTCATCAAAATCCCGCCCATTGAGTCACAGCAACAATCCAAAATGGACACTTGTCTTATATTACTTTACAGTTTTTCCTGACAGTCGACCACAAAGGACTAGTCAAGCATCGCAATTACTTTCGTTTCTTCACCATCTAAATATTACTTTCTGGGGACATACGTGTAAATCCTGGTCAAAATAATATGTATTCCGCTTCTTCTTCTTCTGCTGCTGCTACTGTCGCTGCTGCTCCTGCTCCTGCTCCTCCTCCTTCTCCTTCTCCCTCCTCCTTCTCTAATCCTCTGTCTTCTCCTGATCCTCCTTCACTTCCTCCTTCACCTTCGTCCTCTCAGAACAAAAACAAAAACAAATTTCTTATGTGCAGTGCACCCTAAGCAATCGATCACTTCTTCACCATACACACTCTGAAGAAATCAAAGACTTGGCCTTCTACTCTTACCCTTTACACTTATTTTCATTAACTGAAATCTGGTTAAACTTTTATACAACTCATGTCCAACACGCAGAATGCATTCCACCCGGTTATCATCTGCACAGTACACCCCAGCCTTCTAAATCGTCAACTGTTACGAACACCGCAGGTCACAGGTGGAAGGATCGCTTTTTTGACTCGCGAACCTTCCACCGTCCTAAGCTCATCTGGTTGCTGTTTTCACTCCTTTGACTGCACCTCTATCACTCTAAAACTCCCAAACACAATCCTAACCATACATGTCGACAATCCTTCAGACTCATTTGCCTCCGAATTCCTCACGTTCTTGTCATCAACTAACCTTGTTCAACATATCAACTTCCCCACCCACTGTCATAACCACACACTTGACCTCATCATCAAATCATCTCTCTCTATGTTGTCGCCAGATACCTGTTTCTCATTTGAAACACCTTTTGATCATTACCCCATTTTCATACGCTTTAACATACAACCTATCCCACGTGTTGATCCCGTCTCTCATTTTTGCGCCGCATTAGCTCCATAAACATTGAAGCCTTCACGCAAGACCTCTTCAGACGTCGTTCTATATCCTTCATCCTCTCTTGACGACCTCCTGTCACTCTTTCTACGCTTCTTGACAAAGACGCTCCTATCATTACCAATCCAACTCTTACTCTAACAACCCTTGGTAAAATTCCTGTCGCCAGCCTTCAATTCTTGCCGTCGACTCCTTGAACGCACTAACAAACGAACCCGTGATCCTCAACTGCTCTCTGCCTTAAAACCTGCCAAAAACAAATTCCACAACCTACTGACTACGGCTAGAAAGAGGTTTTACTCCTCAATATTTCATTCTCGATTCGCTAATCTTCGCCTTGGTAATGATGGGAACAAGGATAGATGCACAGTCTTTCGGTACGGAGGTAGGAATAGGATCGAGTTCGCATTGCTTTTTTTGGAAGAGATTGCAATATATGGGAGGCTTCAGTCTCTGATGCTGGTTGAAGGCAGAAAATGATGATCGAGGAGGGGAAGCGGAAAGTCATGAGTGGAGGAGGGATTACCTGAAGATGATTCGATGGTCATTTTGAAAAGGAGTAATTTCTCCAATCACTCCTTTCCAAAGCGACCATCGAATCAGAGAGAGAGAGAGAGAGAGAGAGAGAGAGAGAGAGAGAGAGAGAGAGAGAGAGAGAGAGAGAGAGAGAGAGAGAGACAGACAGACAGACAGACAGACAGACAGACAGAGAGAGAGAGACAGACAGAGAGAGAGAGACAGACAGAGAGAGAGAGAGAGACAGAGAGAGAGAGAGGGAGAGACAGAGAGAGACAGAGAGAGACAGAGACACAGAGACAGAGACGGATGGTAGAAATCTTGCCGGAGAGGAAAGAGCAGAACGACTCAGCTATTGAAGAAGATGGAAGAGAGTTTGGAAATGGACTGGAGGAGTTCCCATAGAGGAGGTGGTTTGTGATTTTCCAGAGAAAGGAGTACCATTACTAAAATAATCAATCTCTCCATATCTACTAGTAATTCCTCCATCCTTTTCAAACACGCTTTAGTCACTCCGCTCCTTAAGAAACTATCACTGTATAAAGAAATTCTTTCCAACTGCTGACCTGTTTCTAACCTGTCATTGTCTCTAAGCTAACTGAACGCATAGTCCTACCTCGAATCAATGAGTACCTGACTTCCTACTCACTTCTCAACCCACACCAATCTGGTAAACGGCACTCAACCGAAACGCAACACCCTTTCCTCTACATTGTCTACAATAAACTTGTTTCTGCCATCTCTCATCGACAGGTCTCTTGTCTCTGCCTACTTCATATTTCTGCAGCCTTCGATACCATTGACTACAACATCTTTCTCCCAAGATTGTCAATCTGGTTGGGTTTTACTGACACTGATCTCCTCTGGATTCAGTCCTATCTCTCTTCCCGCTCGTTCGCCGTTAAAACATCGGAAAACACATCCCAATCATCAGTGCTGTAGTCGAGAGTATACGCGGGTATACAGCATGAACTCACCTCTGGAGACAGTATACTCACCTCACAAAATATTTTTACTTATTTGAATTAAAATACTATAGCGTATACTCACAAAACAGTGTAGAGTATACTCACCTCTAATTTGTTTCGGTAAACAAACCGATAGCGTGTAATCACCTCTAGCCTTGCCAATCATTCTTTTTCTCACCTGTGGTGTTCCGCAAGGTTGTGTTCTTGAGCGCCATTTGTTCATCCTTTAAATTACTCCACCAAGCTCACTAATGAAAGCATCCTCAGTTGATCATCACCTTTATGCTGATAACACCCAACTATTCATCTCTTTCTCTCCAAACAGCTTCTCCCATTCCATAGAGCATCTTCTCTATGTGGTTACTGGATGACATCAAAGCTCCGTGCTTAAACCCGGCTAAGACTGAATTCATTCATGCAGGTTTGCGCGATCAACGTAAGCAAAATGTGATCCATCTTTAGCCCTCAACCTTCACCCTACACCCACCAACACATTCACTGCAAACTCTCCTGTCCGCAACTTATGCGTGATTTTTGACCAAAACCTTAGCTTCTCCAATCACATCACCGATCTTTCCCGCTCTTGTTTCATGCACATCCTTGACCCTAGCAGAATTCGCCCTATGCTAGACTTCAAAACTGCACCAGAAATAGCTACTTCTATAGTCCAGGAAAATTAGATTACTGCAATGCACTCTTTGTGAACATAGATATCACCCAAATAAACCGCCTCCGAGTCATTCAAATTGCACTCACCCGTGCTGTGACTAAAACCCACAAACACCCCCACATCACTCCTGTCCTCAATTCTTAAAATACCCGAACGAATAGAATATATGACTCACCTAAAATACACTCCAATCCTCCCAGCCCTTCTATCTCCCGCAGCTGGTCACGGTCCAACCACTCTGCTCAACCCGCTTCTCTTCTGCCCTGACACTTCTCCGCCCTTCCGTCATCTCATCGCTAAAATTTGCGAATCGCTCCATAGTCATAGCCTCTGGAACAAACTCCCATCTCTCCGCAGGTCATTCACTCAAAACTGAAAACACTGCTCTTTCACAAATCCTATCCCGATTCCTCCTCTTCCCCTTACCTCCCTCACCGTTTTAAATTTAAACAACACCCACCTTAGCCGTCTGACTGTCTGCCTGATTGACCACTATGAATGTTGACCTGGAAACGATTTCACCCGCCGCCTATCGGTTATGATTTGACTGAGCGCCTTTGAATAAGCTGGTTCCCGCGACTTCGCTTGTATGGGCGCTGTAGAAAGCTCCAGATTACGATTACGATTACCAATGAGCATACTGACTGGGCGGAAAGATGAGATTGCGATGGGGGAGGATTGGCCACCCGCCATCATAAGCCGAGACTAAGAAAATGAAGCTGCTAACACTTCATTTCCATGGCTGTCCCAGGGCTAATGTAAGGGACTGCCCTTCTTCTACTCTTCTAACAAATGGAGTAATGACGCCATGGTACCTACAAAGAAACTTCCCGCGAATTATGTGATGAAGTCTACAAATGTAATCGATATAAAGAGATGTTAAATATCACTCACCAACACTGAACATGAACATGACTGACAAAAATACCAAATTGAAATCTTTTGACAGCATTCTCGCAATTTTCCTGCCTTGATACAGACAGCTTATGATTGAACCTGGTCTTTCACTAAAATATCTCGATATCCCTACTTTAATCGTCAATGGCTTAACATCAATGATACCTATGACTACTCGCATACAAAGTGCGCTATATACGTAGAAAGCTGACCTACATGAGAAGTTACTGCTTGTTGCGTGCTCTAGGCTATTTACTTTGAGCAAACTTCTGAAAAAAGAAAATACAATATTTTGCACAGACAGATGAGCTTCTTTCACAATCGGCACATAATATAAAATAGATATAATATATTCCGGAGTGTAATTAGGTGAATAAACAGTTTTAGTTTAGGAAAATTATCATAGCATGTGATTTTGCTTAACAGACATCAAGACGAGCTATATTAGGCGTTATTTTCAGATCTTTGATATGTCCGTAAAAAGACGATAATACATGTCATAGATGTAATCATAAATGCATGCTAACGCAGTGAACACAAGTACAAACTTTAAGTCTGTTCAATTTAATTTATCTAATTACACTAAGACGCACATGCGAATAAGCGCTCGTGAATAAGCTGTGCCCTGCGCTCAGCTTTCGAGTGACGCTTCAGAAATTTGGAGTTTACCATTCCTTTAACAGCCATGTTCACAGCGCCTTTGAGGTGTTCGTAAAATGGGCTTTACAAAAGTCCAGATACATACTTACATACATACATACATACATGCATACATACAGTACATACATACATACATACATACATACATACATACATACATACATGCATACATACATACATACATACATACATACATACATACATACATACATACATGCATACATACATACATACATGCATACATGCATGCATACATGCATACATACATACATACATGTATACATACATATATGCATACATACATGCACACTTACATACATACATACATACATACACACAGTCACACATACATTAAATGAAGCAGAGATTGCAATTTACCAATGCTAAATGGTCATAATAAGAGGTCTGCGGGTAGAGTATTTTTCTAATTGACCCGAACCCGTAACACAGAACGTTACCCGTACCCAACCCGTTCTTAAAATTACTACCCGACCCAACCCGCAACGTAATTAGTAGGCCTTTCTACAGTCCCAGGCCTTCCCATGGTCCCAGTCCCTACCAGTTCGATAGGTTTGTAACTTAGCATGTGGTAGTAATAATATTAGACTGATGACTATGGTTATGATTACAGTACTGCTACAACAACAACTACTACTACTACCACTACTACTACAACTACCACTGCTACTACTACTAATACTAATGATAATAATGATAATAATAATAATAATAATAATAATAATAATAATAATAATAATAATAATAATAATAATAATAATAATAATAATAATAATAATAATAATAATAATAATAACAAAACCAATAACAATAACAATAATAATAATTTGAAGTCCCCGAGGGATCCTGTTTACCTCGGGGCAAAAATAAATAAATAAATAAATAATTATAATAATAATAATATTAATAATGATGATAATAATAGTAATAACAACAACAACAGCAACAACAACAACAACAATAATAATAATAATAATAATAATAATAATAATAATAATAATAATAATAATAATAATAATAATAATAATAATAATAATATTAATAATAATAACAATAATAATAACAATAACAATAATAATAATAATAATAATAATAGTAATAATAATAATAATAATAATAATAATAATAATAATAATAATAATAATAATAATAATAATATTGGACGTAACGTAACGGAACAAGTCGGTCGTGGAATTTTATCTCTCGTAGGGGCTTTAAATGTTTAAAGGTTACGCGAGTTCGTCAGAATACGTTTTTAGTATCATTGTTTTTCTATCGATACCAGGACATGGATAATCTTTATATTTTCTGAAGTTATGCTAGGGATTTTACAGGATTTTAAATTAAAATGTGTGAAATGCACAACTGGAAACCAGAATACAACTTCATTATCTACAACGGTAAAACAGTTAAAACATCTCACGACGTCACAATGCGCGTCGCCTAGCAACGCAATAAAAACGCTGATTCATTGACATTTTAAACATAATTTGTTGACATTCGGTTTCAATCCTCCCACTCCAGATGTCTCCATTATCTTCCTCTTCATATGTCCATCCATAATAACAATGCAATCCGGCTAAACCGAAAGGCAGAAGGCATCTTTTAATCGCAAGTCATGAGCCAACGGTCACCGAAAGACGTTGGCATATGCCCAGTTTGTTTTAACGAATTTAAACTACACCGTACTAAAGGCACACTACACTCCCATGGACCCCGTCGGAACCCATGTCCCGGATCAGACCAGGCGCCTATTAGTGGTATGCAAACAGGGACCCGCTCTTCACACACAGCGCATTCTGACGATAGTCCGTACGATAATGATAGCGACGAAAACCTAATAAGCAGTGAGCCGTTACGAGACATTTTAACCCATCCAAAGGTTAGAAGACCATTGATGAAACACATTCCACTTGCAACAAGAACAGCATGTAGGAACTTACTTACCAAGATCCTAAGGGCCGTTATACAAGAACCACATAACCCCTTAAAATGGCAAGATCTACTCCAATTTCCATCAATAATTCTATCAAAGCCCAAGAGGGGAGGCAAAAAGCGGAACCTGGGCAAGATAATTCTACAGCGCATCGAAGCCTGGCATAGTGGAATGGTCTTCTCTGATGTAGCTAAAGAAATCACGCCATCTGACACACGAACCAGGAGGAACGACAAGATCTACGATGGGAGCAAATATCTTGCCCAGGCAGTGTCTAGCAGACTCGAAGACGGCGACATAAAAGGGGCCCTTCGTTTGCTATGCTCTGATGATGTTCCTGTAGAAGATTCACCTAGAGTGATGGAAGAACTGCAGAAGAAACACCCGAAGGCTTACAATGACCGGAGGACACTGCCATGCCCTCAGGAAGACAAGTTTGACCCGATACAGGTTTCTGGAAAGATGGTTTGCAATGCTATAGCTTCCTTTCCAGCGGCATCTAGCGGAGGACCAGATGGCTTCACACCACAACATCTAAAGGACCTTCTGTCCAATGCAACAGACACTGATTTCGTGGAGACTACTACCGATCTAGTCAATCTACTATTGAGAGGCGGGCTACCGAAACACATTGCAGAGATTTTATACGGCGGTAGACTCATAACACTTGGGAAAAAGGATGGCGGAATTAGACCGATCACAGTAGGATACACGTGGCGGCGTCTGGCTGCCAAGTGTATCTGCCAGGTTGTCACTCCATACCTATCGCGAAGTCTGTCACCGCTCCAAATCGGCGTGGGAGTTTCAGGAGGGGCCGAGGCTGCTGTCCACGCAACCAGACGATACCTGCAGTCTATGCCCGACAACCATATTTTAGTGAAACTGGACTTCTCCAATGCCTTCAATGCTCTGAGAAGAGATTCAATGTTAGAGGCGATAGCAGCAAAAGCTCCAGAAATATACAGATACGTCTTTGACAACTATGCCTACGCTCCCCAGCTACGGACCAAACAGCATACTATTCTGTCAGAGGAAGGGACTCAACAAGGCGATCCCTTAGGACCACTGGAGTTCTGCCTGACGATACATCCACTTCTCGAGAGTCTGACAACCCCACTAAATATTGGCTATATGGACGATCTCACACTTGCTGGACCGATTGATAAAGTCGAGTCCGACATCAGCTTGATAGAGAAACTCGCGCCAATGTATGGTCTACAGCTGAATCGAGCAAAATGCGAAGCATCTTTTATAAGTTATGATGAAACAAACAATAGTCAGGCCTTAGCCGAGTTTGAAACTGTGGCCGTTGAAGATTTGACATTGCTTGGAGCACCGCTACTTCCAGGCAGAGCTGTCGATACATCCATTCAGAAAAAGATTGAAGATCTGGAGAAAGTCATCACAAGACTTGAGATGTTACACCCAAACGACTCATTCACCCTGTTAAGGTGCAGCTTAAGCATACCGAAGCTGCTATACATATTAAGAACCTCAGCCTGCTTCCTAAACAAAGGACTTCTATGCGACTTCGACGAAGTCTTGAGAACGGGACTCTGTAGCCTTCTTAACATTCACATGAGCGACGATCAATGGATCCAGGCGTCTTTGCCTGTGAGAAACGGTGGTCTTGGGATTCGTAGTGCCGATATGCTGGCAACTTCCGCCTTTTTGGCATCAGCCGCTGGCACGCGAAGCCTTCAAGACCAACTGCTGCACGATGTCGCCGTAACGGTCGCAGATCCATTGGTAGAGGAGGCTTCTAGATCGTGGTCTTTGAGATCGAACGCGCCTACTCCCATCGAACAGAAGGCTCATGTACAAAGAGAATGGGACAGCGCACTGATATCGCGTGCACTTGAAGGCCTTTCAGAAAGAGCCACTGATTCTACTGCTAAAGCCAGACTGTTAGCTGCGCAATCACCACACTCAGGAGACTGGCTTCAAGCACTACCCATAACAATCGCAGGATTACGGATGCCAGGAGAAGTTCTGAGAATAGCAGCCGGCATCCGGCTGGGCACTGCGTTATGTGAAAAACACACATGTAAATGTGGGGCGATAGTAGAATCCAATGGCCATCACGGATTCTCTTGCATCAAGGGAACTGGAAGGCAACAACGACATGCCATGATCAACGACGTGATTTGGCGGGCCTTCATCAGAGCCAAAATACCGGCCATCAAAGAGCCCAATGGCCTCTCCAGAGCTGACGGCAAAAGGCCTGATGGAGTCACCATAATTCCTTGGGCCAGAGGTCGATGCTTAGCGTGGGATGTCACGGTGCCAGACACATTCGCAGCATCGTATCAGCATGTAACATCGCAAAACGCAGGTGCCGCAGCGGAAAAAGCAGCCCACAATAAGGAAAACAAATATGCTGTCATCTCGCAATCGCACCATTTCATACCTGTTGCAGTCGAAACCTCAGGAAGCTGGCACGCCGAGTCACTGGAATTTATCCAAGAACTTGGTTCCAAGATAAAAGCAGCTACAGGAGATCAGCGTGAGACCAGCCATCTGCTGCAGCGTCTATCAATTGCCCTGCAAACTGGAAACTCTCTATCTGTTCTAGGCACGTCGGACTCGAACAACAAGGAGACCGTGCAGCCAGGACTGAATGTCGGTCTATAGCCTAGAATCCCTAGATAGGCTACATTTAACAATTCGTCTGCATATGAGTTTGTTGGTTATAATAATAATAATAATAATAATAATAATAATAATAATAATAATAATAATAATAATAATAATAATAATAATAATAATAATAATGAGAATTATGGACATTCGTGCTGCTAATCTGAATTTGTAAATGTTTGACTTATCTCTTTTTCAGATGTAGGGCTAAAAATCAAACGATTAACCAATGTTAGTGTAACGTAAGTAGGCTATACTAACACCTTACGCATCTAAGTCATTCACTAGAATTCGATGTTAGAAAAACTTAGAATTATAATATAATAGTTGAACTTTAAAAAATTGTCACTGTCAGTTGCAAAATGGTAAAGAAGTGACTTTAAGTGCGTGCAGAAAAAATTAATGCCATGATATCTTTAAAACTAACTGATCAAGGGTATTAGTCCATTGGCCATTAATCAGCTTATCTCTTCACTTGTGTAGGACATCGGCTTATTCATGACGATGACCGTTAACTCCAGAACATCAAAGCTTTCGGATAGTTTCTAAGAGCCCGAGGGATTATTTTTACCTCGGGCGTTAAAAAAATAGTAATAATAATAATAATAATAATAATAATAATAATAATAATAATAATAATAATAATAATAAAAATAATCATCATCACTACGATCCAATCTGTTACAGACTCTGTAGTTTTTCATAAATCGCAATTGTATCATTTAAAATCCACATATCATTTAAAATCCACGACACAGTCATTCACCGAATAGCAATCGAACTGTAGTTTTCTATTGCTTCCCAACAGCACCCATCATGTTAATATTCGGCAGTGCAAAGACTTTAATGTGCTGCAGTTTCGCTAAGTGTTGCATAGTGTCCACTCTCGACTCAGTCTGTCGACCTGTTGTTCATTTTTCACGTTAGTGCGTTAACAGTTATTTAATTGTAAGGCATTTATCAGGCGAAAGGTCAGTGAATATGAATCTTGGGCATGATGGGACAATGGTCAATGGTCATAGTAAAATACTGAGTCATTCGCAGTGATTTAAATGATGATACGGAGTTGGCTTTCTGTCTTTTGTTGCAGAGGATTCTAAATTATTATCATGCATTTATTAAGCGCAACTCTCTAATTGCAAAGCGTCAGTCGATGGCGCTGAGCGATAATGACTGAAGGACTTGCTCAAGGCAGTGTCGCATGGGATCCTCTGGTTTCAGCGTGCGGGGCTCCTAGAACAGAAAAGAGTCAATTATACGTCGATACACTCATAAAAAGTCTCATATTCTTAATATGCACTTCCAAGAATTGGTCCATTACATAATTGAAATGGCAAGGTCCCCAAAATGACCCAAATGTGACTCTGGCTTAAAGACTCCATACAGTAACCTTCTTGGATGAGGCTAGAACCCATACTCCGCGTTATAAAACCAGCGTTCTAACCAATCGGCTACCGTGTCCCAGAAATAAGAGGCTCAGTTACGGACAATTTTGTATAATACACATCGTTCCCTCATTTTGTATGAGTTCATATACCGCATTAAATGCAACATTTATTATATAATGAAGCTAGTCTTCAGTTTGGGATTATGTCTTTGGGTTCATTTTCAGTTCATACCAGGATCACCTCAAAGCTATCTGCGTGCTCGACATCTCGGATAAGGTTTTTAATAAAGGTCTAGTCACCGACAGTCAAATTAATCAAATAGAAATACAAAAAAGCAAATTATTATTTCATCTAACTCAGTGTGATTCTCGTTAACGTTAACGATAACGAAAATGTTCGTTAACGAACCAAAAATGATTTCGTTAACGATAACTATAACTGTAACTAAAAAATATCATTAACTATAACTATAACTATAACGAAAATAACACTAACGAAAATTCATCGCTATTTTCGTTAATGAAATAAAAAAAAGTACAATATCGATAAACATGGCGAATTTAATCAAACCCGATATTTTATTCGTTTTAAACTATCCTGTTTATTGTTCCGAGATAAAAAGAGGAAATGTGCTGGATATTCTCCTTCCGAATATTCTGGTTTCTTTTCGAAAATCTAATATTTCGCGTTTCTTTTTGATGAAAAGATAATTTTTCTTTTCATTGCTAATTTTAGAGTGAAAAACTTGTTTTGATTTTAATTTTCTATTGTAAAAGGAATATTATAAAAAAAGTTAACATATTCAAATTAGAAATGTTCTTAATAAAAATCAAACTGAATACACATTTTAAAGAAAACGAGATTGTATTTTTTAATGAGAAAAATCCATTAATTATCTGTGACAGACAGTGATTACACAAGTACTGTAGCCATTAAGTATCAAATTAAAATCTGAATAACAACGTTTTGATTTTTATCAATTTCACTTTTTGCATGTTATAGTCATAGAAATATTCTGAGGGTGAGGTAATTTTCTTTGACATAATTTTGTTAGGGGATCCTTGAATGCTTGACAGTTGATGACAAGGGGAGGAGATAAAAAAAAACTGCCTAAAATTTGCCGACATAATTAATCGATGACCCCATATATGGTCCAGGATGAGTGCCATTGGGGTCACTTGTAATTATGTACTAACTAAAATTAACTAAAATAAAAGTCCAGTAACTATAACTATAACTATAACTAAAAAATAATACTAACTATAACTGTAACTATAACTAAAATAAAAAACCATTAACTATAACTGTAACTATAACTAAAATAAAATCTGTAAGGAGAATCACACTGATCTAACTTTGCTTACTACATTGTCACACCAAAAAGAATTTGGACCAAATTTGTAAACCTGTAGGGATGATCGTGATCGATCCCATGGCCGTCCTCTGTTCCCGTCAACTGTGTTTTCAGCGAATCACTGATAATTAATTTGTGCTCATTCTCTGCTCCACTAGATATTTCTTTGTTAAGTACGGTCCCTCGACAACGTCTCCATTTCAATATCTCTCCATTTGTAGGTCGGAAGTGGATTACCAGAAGGTGAACATCGCCTAGGATGTAAGTTGGTCTAATAAGAGTTATCTAGAGGTGTATTGGACCAACTTAACTCAATCATTCATTTATTCATTAATTTACATAGCGCCCTTCAAGATACCTACTTAGGAACGCTCCCAGTCAAGCCACTGCTAAAAAAGACGAGTTATTTATGAAACGCAGGCAAATTGTTCAGAGGTAGTAATCGCAGTTCCAGCGGGAGCCCATTCCAAGTGGAGGGACCCACAACTGAGAAAGCCCGGCACTGCCCAGTAGAAGAACAAGCATGTGGGACCAAGAGCTCCCCTCTGATCGGGGAGCGAAGTGTCCGACGCGTTACGACGTCGGACACCGGGCAGCAAAGGTCGCGAATGTAAGACGAGCCTATAAGACAGCGAGAGACTAAGGCAGCAATCCGATAAGAAATACGCTGGGCAAGTCAGTGCAACACATCGCGCATATAGGCAGAGACAGGAGCGTTCTTGGGAATACGCCCGATGAGTCGAGCAGCTGAGCGTAGAACCCGATCCAGACGCTCTAGGACTCCGAGTGGGAGACCAGCTAGAATCGAGCAACAATAGCATTAAGTAAATGCACTGTTTAAATTGAGTATTTATGATTAAATGGAATTGCTCTAGTATATGGGAGTTATATCAGAAGCGACAGTTGGACACAATAAGAGTGTAGTTGATTTGTATGTTCACAGTAAGTGTCTACGTGCATACATATACATAGATACTCGTTTGTATATGGACACTTAATATAGCGCCTTTTGTCAACTCACTAAAGTACATTACGTCAGGTGCACATGCAGACCAGTCATCGTATGCAAACAATGCACGTCAGATCTGATAAGGATTATAATGGTTTGACAATGGGATAGATTATATAATGGTTTGACAATGGGTCAGTTTCACATTAGCACAGATGAATTTATTATGCGAAAGTATCTGTCCTGACATCAAACAGGGCCTGTATAATTATAGCTGCTTCATCGTGACCTTATTCTAGCTGTGTCGTTTATGTTAACTTATGTGGAAAAATGATTCAGTAATAGGCTAGTGACTTTTTGCAGGTGCAATAAAATTATACTGCAACGTGGGTTGATCGGCTGAGTTTCGGGTTTACTTATTTATTTATTACCGAGGCTTTATATAGCGCCCCATCAAGGTTTTCAAATCAGAAAATGAATACTATAGTATACACGACAAAAGTCGATGGCGCATTCTAGTTGCCAATTATGGCTTAGCAATGGTCCAGTCATAAGTAGGCTACCATCTCAATGAAGACGCCCGGCACTGCAAGGCGTATCTAGGCACTCTATACAGCGCATTTTGTTGCCTCAAAAAAAACTCTAGCTAGTATTATGTCAAGCTCACATGCAATCCAGTAATCAGATCAAACTCAATCAATCTCTACCTAACAAGTGACTTGTAATTAATCTTCAGCATAATAAAGTCCTGACTATAATTATAATACTAAATACAATTATTATTAAAGTAGTTATTTAGTGAAGTGGAAGACTCACATGAAACATTTAATTTTAGCTCATAAAAGTGTTGATAAACGGGAACATTCTCGGTTGCAATGAAATTCAGAACCAGAATTACAGAAGGCTTTTGGTAAACGTCTTTCATAGGAAGACCAAACGCCCATTGTCAGTTGGCTCTATCTTCTCACCAACTGCTGAAGTAAGGTCTTTATGGTCTGCTGTGAACGTGTAAAGTGCATCGGAACTGACTATCATCTCATCGTTCCTTGACCATTTCATGACCGGATCGAGGTTTCCAGAGTAGTTGACGCTGCACCACATCCGCAGATGGTCACCTTCTATAAGAGTCCCGTTGCAGGCATTGGAACCACACACAGGATCATTTTCTATTTTCACGATTATACAACATGTAAAAAATGTTAATCGTAATCGTATTCTTGAGATCTCAGCAGCGCCCAAAAAGTGTTTCATAGGCGCTCAGCCAAAACAAAGTCGATAGGCAGGTAGGTTCAAAATCTGCTTCAGATCATGTGCCAACTGATACATGTAAATAGAAATAGTTGAAATCATAATAAACTTTTACTAACCGTGTTAATTTTCTAATGCTGTTCAGAACACATATACTTGAACTGTGGCGTTTGAGGTTTTACAAGGAAATTAGAGCTGACCTAATATCACCAATTGTGCTGTGTTCATATGTGAATACGTCGCTTGTTGATCTCTGAATCTGTGGATGCATAAGTAAGTTCCAGCGTCTCCCAGATGAGTTGTGATTTTTGTTAGATCAAACTGTCAGAAATTTGCTCTTTTATAACGACAAATTTGGAAAGCCTCTTCGACATGCTATGCCCGTTGAGTATTTATTTCAGCTTCAGCTGTTTCAACAGGCTGAAATTTCCACTGATTCATAGCTTCCTGCGACTGCATTCCACACAGCATTAGCAATGGATTTCCAGCTAGTCGTTGAGCAGATGGAGCCACCGTCTGCAGCAACCACGCTAAACGGCGATCACTCATCCAATGCCCATCTGGACTCAACATCGACGAATTCGGAGCTTCCAGTGCTGCATGTATAGGAAATACACTTGCGTATATCAGACTATCAAGACCTTCATAAAAGATCTTACGTGCTAAAACTTTAACAAATAATACAATTGTGAGACTCATAATCTAGCACCAGACTAGTTCCGTCTAGTCCCCGGCGCCGCCGCCATCCGCCGCCGCTAAGCCTTCAAGTCGTAACCAGTCGCTAAGCAATCGACTGCTAGCGACTTCGTTCATTTAATATTTTGCTTGTTGTTTTAATCGCGGTTTCCAAGTTTCGATTTAACGAAGACATTAGCAGCAGGACATGAGCAGCACTTACAATACAATACAATACAGTATTCGTTTGTTGTGTAATTTCACTGTTTGAAGTCTAATAATACGTTCTATTTAACCCTGAAGGGGCGCTATATATATAAGACCTAGGAACCTGCGAATCACAAATTTTCAGTCGAATCGAATCCCGAATATTCGAATCGGAGGGAAAGGTTCGAATTCGATTCGAATCAGCGGGTATTAATAACTTTTCTGCACTTTAAAATAAATTAAACTAAATATTAAGCTTATCAACAGAATTAAAAATTAAAAGAATAATCTATGAGTTAAGTAAATAAGTAAGTATATTCTTTATTGTACCAATTACATAACCGCATGGGCGACGATCCCGGGAGGATCGAGGGGGACAAGACCCCACGACTTTTAAGAGTGGGGACAAAGTTAGAAGAAACACCAAAAAATGGTCAACATTTTTTCGCGCTCACCGCGCAAAAAAATTTAACCTCTTTTTTGACCACATCAGTTCAAAAGTGTCAAACAAGATCGCCGCCAGTGCATAACCGCACTTTGGTGTACATACATCTAAGCGGAGTATAACCAGAGCTTCCCATTTGCGGCGATTCATCGATCGCTCTCCTTGGTCGCCCGCCTAGCAAAGTTCCGCGCCAGTTTTAAAACGCTCGTCTAGCCGAAGGCGTCGCACCGTCGGTCGTCGCTCGATGAGTTAGAGTTAGATTCCAAGACGATAGATGAACCTGGGGCCAGACCATTATCTTATTTACCTAATTTACCTTAATTTACTTACGGCAGTGGTGAATGTGTGCCGTGGCCTAATCTAGTGATTACTCTAGTCTCGCGCAACATGATTGGCCATAACAACACGGTCGACAACTCACGCCGCGTGACATCGTTCGTAAAGTCACTAATTATATGCAGCTATACGAATACGATACACAAAATACGCTGTACACGAAAGTTCCAGAGGTCGACCGCGCAATAAGCCCTTTCGCTGCCAGAGGGTTTGCTGTTGCCGCGTGTCGCCGCTGCACACAGAAATTCAAAAACCAATCCACGCGCAGTAAACAATTGAAACAATCAGTTTACAACGAAGTGCATCAAGGGCTAACATTTTTCCGAAGAATGATCCTAAATATTTTCGAATCATGACATCATTTTCGAATCGAATCGAATACCGCCGCCCGATTCGTTTTCGAATCGAATATCGAAGCTTCGCAGGTCCCTAATAAGATGATAATAATAATAATAATAATAATAATAATAATAATAATAATAATAATAATAATAATAATAATAATAATAATAATAATAATAATAATAATAATAATAATAATATTATTATTATTATTATTATTATTATTATTATTATTATTATTATTATTATTATTATTATTATTATTATTTACAAAATGGAAAAGAAGTGACTTTATGTGCTTGCAGAAAAAATTAATGCCATAAAATCTTTAAAACTAACTGATCAAGCGTATTAGTCCATTGTCCATTAAGCCATTAATCAGCTTATCTCTCCACTTGTGTAGGACATCGGTTTATTCATGAGCGATGCGTCGTATCAGAAATCGATGTCCATTGTAGGTCCGAGTTCGATTGCCATAGTGACCAGACAGAGGATGACATACAGGACATCAATATACAAAAGTTTACCACACGATAATAACTTCAGAACAGTACACTAGATAATAGTTTGATCCACTAGCAAACGTGTACTAGAACAATAAAAATTGTTTAAAGCACTTGGCTATTGTAGCAGTAATTTAGATTTTTAAACTCGTAGACCTCCTGTATACATCAAGAAAACTCCTCAGTGGACGGAACTAGTCTGGTGTTAGATAACATGAGTCTCACAATTTTATTATTTGTTAAAGTTTTAGCAGGTAAGATTGCTGATGAAGGTCTTGATAGTCTGGTATACGCAAGTGTATTTCCTATACATGCAGCGTTGGAAACACCGGATTCCTCGATGTCGAGTCCAGTTGATCCTTGGATGAGTGATCAACGTTTAGCTTTGCTGTTCCAGACGGTGGCTCAATCTTCTCAATGACTAGCTGGAAGTCCATTGCTAATGCTGTGTCGAATGCAGTCGCAGGAAGGTATAATACAGCGGAAATTTCAGCCAGTTGAAACAGCTGAAGCTGAAGTCATATTCAACGGGCTTAACAAGTCGAAGAAGCTTTCTGAATTTGTCGTTATAAAAGAACAAATTTCGGACAGTTTTATCTAACAAAAAGCACAACTCATATGGAACACGCCAGAACTTACTTGTCCATCCACAGATTCAGAGATCAACAAGCAACGGTGATATGAGGTCAGCTATGATTTCCTTTTAAAACCTCAAGCGCCACAGTTTAAGTATACGTATGTGTTCTGAACAGCTTTAGAACATTGACACGCTGACATCATGTAGTAAACTCAGTTAAAAACTACTCAAACCTCGGTTAGTAACTATGGTGGTTTCAGTTTTTTCTATGTACATATATCAGTTGGAACATGATCTGAAGCAGGTTTTGACCCTACCTGCCTATTGACTTTGTTTTGACTGAGCGCCTTTGAAACGCTTTTTGGGCGCTGTAGAGATCTCAAGATTACGATTACGATTAACATTTTACATGTTGTATATCGTGAAAATAGAATCTGATCCTATGTGTGGTTCCATTGCCAGAAATGGGACCGTCGAAGAAGGTGACTATCTGCGGATGTCGTGCAGCGTCAACTACTCTGGAAAGCTCGATTTAGTCACGGAATGGTCAAGGATCGATGAAGTGATAATAATCAGTTCAGATGCACTTTCCACGAATACAAGCAGACCACAAAAGCCTTACTTCAGCAGTCGTTGAGAAGATAGAGCCAAATGACAATGGGTGTTTGATCTTCCTTGGTAAGACGTTCGTCCAAAAGCCGTCTGTGGCTCAGTGTTGAATTTCATTGCAGCCCAGAATGTTCCAGTATATCAACACTTGTATGAGCTAACATTAAATGTTTCATGTGAGTCTTCCACTTCACTAAATAACTACTTTAATAATAATTATGTTTAGTATTACACAGTTCGCCAGGACTTTGTGCATGCTGCAAATTAATCAAAGTGGTGACTTGTTAGGTAGAGATTGACTGAGCTTGGATCTGATTACTGGATTGCATGTGAGCTTGACAGAATACTAACTAGAGTGTTTTTGTGAGGCAACAAAATGCGCTCTATCAAGTGCTTAGCTACGCCTTGCAGTGCCGGGTGTCTTCACGGTATATTGCAGCTACATAAAGTCACTACCCCATTACTGAATCATTATTCCACATTTATAAGAGTTAAACATAAACGACACAGCTAGAATAAGGTCACGATGAAGCAACTATTATTACCACATTGACTGCCACCTACGAGTTAACTCGTAGTTGAAATGTCTCCTGTACGCGCCACCTACGAGTTAACTCGTAGTACAATACAAAGTGCTATTATAGGAAAACACTGGCGCACGCCTAATAATTCTTCTGGCGTCAGGGTTGATACCAGATGTTTGCTGTGTTGAAACGGACGGAAAAAACTATAATACACGTGTTTCTTTTAGGGGGGAGGGTTGAATAACCATAGATCTTTGCTATGTGTAACACATCGGAGTCGGGAAGGTTTAGACTGTAAGTCACCCGAAGTCTCTTGAAAGATGTTATTCGTGCTGTAGTGGTAGCTGAGCAGCCTCGTGCGTTTGTTCATCACAAAGCATCAGATGTGTCCGGATATAGCGGACAACACTTCTGGACTTTACTGTTGCAAAACGTACTTGTCGAAGCCAGCGCACTGAATGCATATCTGGGCTATCTATCTGTGCGTTGTTCCAGGTAGAGCCCTGCGCCGGTTCCGCCGCGCCGCCGACATTTCGTGGTCTCCGCCGCCTACGCCGCCGATTTTTTTATGTCGGCGCGCCGCCGCCGCCGCCGCCACTATCAAGTCGGCGCAGGGCTCTAGTTCCAGGTTTGAAAGTCTGCCACACTGAAGCTAAAATCTAAGAATAACACTGTTTCTAAAATGAAACAAGACTGCAACATGTGTCATTTTTATGTATACATGTTGAAAATAGTAAAAAAATAGACATAAAAATAAATAAAGTGAAGAAATATTTTCCGGTTTTTCGGGAAATTTCGGTGGCGTAGTGATAAAAAAACGTGGTGGCAGTCAATGTGTTACACAGGTCCTGTTATAATACAGGACAGATGGGTCATTATCCGAAAAGTGCAGTATTGATGTCCCATGCTGGTTTTTTGAGTTTTTTCAATAATTTCTTCAAATTATTTTGCCTATCCTTCAAAGAATGAGCAGTTTGACATTTCCCATCATTGTTTTAGCTGCTAGATTTTGTAAATTTAGAAATAAATTACTGAATGTATACAAAATATCACTACCATCCTCTGTCCGAGACGGTGTACAATGCATCAACTCCTATAGAAAGCGCCACCGTCTTCACAGATAGGCTGCGAGCGAGGATTTTAGTTACTGACAACTAGGTAAATAGGTAAGACAAATTAGTAAACAGGTGCAGGTTCTGGAAGGTTCCAGGGAAAGTGATCTATCAGCGTCAGATATAGTCTTCCATTGGCCAAGTATAATTATGTAGATTTAACTAAGGACAACCTTCCTGGTAAACTCGTAATGTCAATCTAATAATCTAAGGTAAGAGCCTATAGGGAACGAACCAATCAGGAGTATTACTTTACCATGGACCTCAGAGTAAGCTAGGTTAAGGAAGTCTGTGGGACAGTCAGCGAGAGTCAGTCAGAAGGAAGTTGTTGAGTGATCAGTGAGAAGACAGGAACGCCAGCAGCTTAGATGGTGCGTTCGGTATTAGGCTGACATGTCTAGAGCTAACAGACACTAAGCGTTCCTTCTTAAGAGTTTAGTATAGAAGTTCTGTAGATGTCGCAATCTCGTAGTCAACACATCGTCTGTGTAACTGAACTATGATCTGCTAGTGAAACTGTGTCTGTAAAGAGACATTCGAAAGAATGATAATAAAGACATTCGTAAGAATGACAATAAAAATATTTCTACAGAGAGTCTGCAGTCAGAAGTTCGTGTCAGACGTAGATAGCAGAAACGTTTTTAGATCGTTATATGTGTTGGAGAGAGAGTCGATCCTCGTCGCTTATCCTGTGAGCTAGAGGCCATGACGCCGTATTCCCCACGTTATCGATAGTCAACGCAGAGAGACGATACTCCAGATTCGACTCCAGTTCAGCGTACATTCACTTCTTTCGAAGACGCTACCTGTGCAGACGACGCTGCTGAACCGATCAGTTCTACACACAGCTGTCGGTCAATTTCAACCGACGCTCGACAGCCAGACCCGATACTGACCATCCATTTGCTGTATGATGTCTGCCTTCCATCAGCGACTTCTGCTCATCATCTACCTTCTGCCGTTCCATCCTTCCGCTGTATACGATGTCTCTACACCTACCAGACACGTCTGCTCAGCTCATGCCTTCATCTTTCGATCTCACGACCGCTGCTGTGAAAACGTCAGGCCAACGCTTCCCTGCATCGTGGTCGGTTCCTTCAATCATCGCCGAGAATTCAGCTCCTGAATTCAAGGGTAATACATGCCTCTTGCCAATCATCCTCAGATTCATTTTATGGTCATTTAGCACCATGCTATCTTGTCATACATGTTCTATTGGCTCTTTCTTCATCTACCCTTACTTTCGCAAATGCTTTCGCATGTAACTATAAGCAAGTTTCGTTCCGTAACTTTGTAACTTCAATTTTAACATACAGCAAGAGTTAACAACTAATTAGTTCATTGTGTTTGCATGTAGTGTGTTCCGTAGACGATTTAGTATCTATTTCCCTAGTTATTTTTCGCATTGTATCTTTGCTTCACACAGTTGCACTATTAGAATTTCAGCTTCTTAGACTGGCCACGTTATTCAGAAAATGCTTTGGAAGCAGTCATTGAGGCATACGAATTTTAGTTTAGCTCACTTTGCTTGCAGCAAGACCATGCCTCTTGATGATTTATTGCTCCACATGTTTCTGGCCCCTGCCGATGCTTCGCTGGACCGCCGCCGCTTATTCAACGTCGACTTAATATATATATTCAGTAACTTGTCTATAGGCCTGTCTCTATATCTATGTTTACCGCTTCATGTGAGTTGCTGTCTAATTAGTAGGCCCTACGTTCGTTTTCACCTAAGGTTCATTTTACTTAGCAGTTACATCATTTCTTTGATAATTCTACTTTACAGTCGTTTGCTGGTGACACATTACTTTCTTCGCCTCTTTCTGTGCAACTTCCGCCTATGAAATTTTTTAATCATTCATTTGATGAGAAGTTCGCTTCGTCACGTGCTATTGGTTATCAATTAGATAAGATTGTTAATGCTACTAAGGCTGATGAAAATATTTACAGGTCTATTGTAGATCCTATTTTGTTTGGGGATATTTCAGTGAGCCCTAGTTTTTTCTTTACTCCTCCTGGATACTTGACTGTTGCTACTGCTGTTCTTCTCTGTTTTCATCTTTTGTTTACTTTCTGGCTTGCTTATCGTCTTCGCCTTACTACTGCTGCTTTGGCTGTCCTTTGTAATCAAGCTTCTATGACTTATGCTCGTACCCTTCCTCCTTCCTTGGTTGCTACTCTTCCTCCTCCTCTTCCTTCTCTTTATTTCCTTCCGCCGTTTTTGACTTTGGGCCACTCTCTTCCCGATGACTTGTTTGGTTACTTCATTCTTATTATTTTGATCATTTGTATAGTTAAAAAGATTTTGGCTTGTCGTTCGCGTGATTTTGAGTCTAGCCCTGATTTTGATATGTGTTTAGAGGTTAAAGCACAAGGTCGTTGTTTTTTCATCACCTTGCAAACTGTTTCTGGTTGTCCTACTGATTATTTTGCCTCAGGTACTACTTTGAGTTCTCATATTGCTGTTATAGGTTGGATCCGTCCTCAGCTTGTTATTACCTGGGCTGATTTTAAGATGATCCATAAGATTTCAGGCCGTCCTTTATACATTGCAACACATGTACCTATTTCTCATCTGCAACGTGTTAAACTTTCTTATGTGTTTACTAATGCTTACGAATGTTTTCTGTTTTTTGCTCATGCTGGCCGACGGAACTACGTATCGATGACGAGCGTTCAGCCGAGACGCGGTTGTGAGGCAATTTCGCCACCTCCTGCGTTGGCAAGCTAGCGTCGTCTCGCTGTCTCATTCATGGACGTGCTCTAACGGGATCACTTGTTCTTTCCCAATGCCGTCGATGTACTTGAGCGGTTGTCATCGTGTTCCATCTGCCAGTAGTTTTGTCGTTTTTCGATTTTGTCTTTTAATTTTTTTTCTAGCATAGGACGTTCTGACACTCCTATCGTTTTCGCGTTTTTAGTCGTTAGACGGACTTTTATTTAGTCTTCGTCTCGATCTTATGGCCAATTTTCGTTGTGCTTTTATTCGCTTTCTATATACTCGCGTGTGTGTGTTTTGGCGTGTGTGTTTTGATTTTTACAGACTTCTCGCTTTGCTTAATTTCGATTTGACATTCTTATTTTTTTTTTCATTGCGGTTTTATTTCACATCCTTCATGTCATCTTCACTCGTTCGTTCTTCGTTTTGTCATTTCGTATTTCCGTTTGCTTTTCTTTTGTTCATTTTCATTCGTTTCGCTTGTGTTGCCTAGTCACTGGATGTGAAGCTCAGTTTAGGGTGGGTTCCTTCTTCCGTCCCTCCATCTCTCTTCTTCATGTGTCTTCTTTCCTTTGCTTTTCCAAAACCGGGAGGTTTTGATGTGGTGGCTGTGGGGGACTATCATGGGGTGCATTTGTAGGGATTATATATATTATGTATATAGACGTATATATGTATATGTATATTCTCTGTATCTAGTATAAGGACTGCTGGTCTGTCCTGGGCCTAGATACTGATCTCTGTGTAACCTATCTGCCACGGGCTATCTTTTAATATCCTTCCCTAGGAGACCAGTGTGTCGCTATGCAGGCTAGTTTGACTGGAGTGCTTCTTAATTTAACTTGCTATTCCAGCCTAGCTGTGTTTTGCCCACTGACCAGGTACTATAAAACCATAGGTCCTATGTTATCTGGCCCCGGCTGCTTATGACCACTTTGGAGAAGCTACTGCTAAACTCTGGAGTTGTCTGTTCTTCTAACTGGTAAGACTGCAAGTTCACATCAGTGACTGGGCATTATATGTCTCATTTCATACCACCTCATCATTGTAATACATAGTCTAATATTTGACTGTTTGTACTTTATATATTAAATATTTATTATCACGTCATGACTTTCTTACATGTCAGCTTAGTTGCCCCCGTATAATTAGTTCTCTAATTATTCGTTAATAATAATATATATTAGCTTCGTTATAATACTGTACTCTGGGCGATCGTCCTGTTGCCCAAGAGCCTGAGCCTTACAACTCTTTGGATTTCACAAACTCAGATGTAGATTCGAATCATAGCAGTAAAACAGACTCCCAGAAACTATTACAACGTTGAAACACAACCAACGAATTCAGGCGAACATTTCACTTAAACATATAGAAGGGTAAAATAGAGAACAAATGACTTCTACAAAGTCAAATTTGAAACTAATGTTTCTGAGAAAAGTAGCTGCTCATGTTTATAGTCAACTCTATTTATAGATTAGACTTTACATATTTAATTGGCTACAACCATTTTATAGATACAGATTGATTTGCGTATTGTAAAAAGGATTATACTGGCTTATACAGCTATAATGTCTCTGGCGGTTTGAATAATATCCCTTCGCATATAATTGAATTTCAAACGGTGTCCAGATTCCCGCTTTAGAACAAGAAATATTTACGTTCAGTTGGAACATCTTACTTTAATGTCCATCTTAAATTAGCCATGTCTTCAGTATGAAAGAATGTGTTTCTACAAGCAAGGTAATATGCACGAAGAGGGATGTTATTAAACACATGTTAGAACTGAATTTTCATGAAGCTCATTTAATCTCCCCTCTTGCCTTTGTGAATCAAAAATTCCAGTAGAGTTTTGTTGGTGGATACAACGCATATCATTCTGGAATGGTTTGCTAGCCAGAGTCAACCTACAGTGCTGCCTTGTAGCAGTCCTAGAGAATTCCCTAAGCGATTTATATAGCGCCTCGTTTAGAAAAAAACTCGGCTATATACTTTCTAGCATGAGAACCGGTGATCTTCAACCTCATCCAGCCTTTAGCCTGCAGAGCACAGTGAGAGTATGAGATACAATGTAGTGGAAGCTACTTCCAGATTCACAGCACTGTTAATTGCCTGTAGAAAAGAGATCTAGATTAAAAGATGAAGCATGCAAATACAACTGGAATCTATTTATTCACATAGCTTATAGATGAAACTCCGGTGATTGTTACCAAGCTGCATACTTGACCGAATATTCTGCAGTGTAAAGCTGGAAAGTTTAACTATGTTACATTCTCTCTTAAGAAATTATTCTATATCGCGGGTCAAGTATTAACCGCGGGTTAAGTATTCACGAACTTAAATGCTGCAATCACTAAGTATTCATCAAACTTTGTTCGGGATAAACTGCATTGTATGTCATACTCTCAATTCATGAATTCCTACTGTGAAAATGAATGGATTCATGTTTCCAGCTGTAAACATTACAATTCTAAATGCATGCGCACAGCTTCTAACAGTTTCTATGTATTTCTATTCTTGAGTAATCAACTTCGTTTAATCACTTTATTCAAGAAAAGTAGGCCTATCATCTTCAAAGTAAAAAACAGTCTCGATAAGCAACTTTGTTCGAGAGCAGTAAGATGGCACCAAACAGAGAGGAGAACAAATCCAATCACTGAAGATAATGTCCTTAAAGTGCTATATAGATGGAAAGACTATTAGAAAGTACAAGAAACTACAAGAACAGAAGAGAAATAAATATTCGGTGCCCCGCAACGATCAGCCGGGCACCCATTACCACAAATAGTGTTACAGAATAGCTTAGTAAAATGAACAAAAATAAGCATGTCTTAATTAAACAAGCAAACGTAAACATACTTAACTAATTGAGTCCATGTAAGCAAACATAAGCATACTTAACTAATTAGGTCCATGTGTGCACAATTATAGCCAACTCTTCAAAGCGCAATCATTTTAAGCATAGAAATTGTCGCAACAGTTTTTTAAATAACGATAAACAACAGTTTCTTAAATAAAGATAAAATGGCACCAAGCAGATGTCCAGAGGAAGTGAGTTCCATATTGCTGGGCCAGAAAGCTTAACTGCAAATGATCTCGTATTCGTCCAAGCAAAGATGCTGTAAAAGCCAGCTTGGGATCTAGTATGTCGACCAGTATACTTCTTAAAATAGTCATCAAAAACTGATGGTAAAATAGTCATCAAAAACTGATGGTAAAAGGTTACGTTCGTATCTAAATATGAAAACAGATATTAGAAATTTGTTCATAGAGTCAAGTTTTAATAATTATATTCAAACTAGAAAAGCAGATTTCAGCATCTGTACCATGAAGGTTCTTAGCAACGACTCTGATTGCACGCCGTTGCAAGACAAACAAACATTTCATGGTGAGTATAATTTTAGGCCCAGACAGGGTTACAATAGGTCAAGTAGGGGTAAAGAGAACTGGTTTTCGTCAATAGACTGGGAAATTCTATCTTGAAGATCAATTAGTGCCATTGATGTGGATAATGCAGAACGAATTATACTTCTGATCAGGGGAGTCTACCCCCAAGTCATTGGAGCAACTTCCTCTCCCTCCACTCCTCTTCTTCTTCCCCTTCCCCTGCTAATGATGGCACACACACTTCCGGATCTCCCCCTATTTCTAGGATGAAGCATTTGCTCCAAGGTGTCTATGGTGTAGACGCCCCTGCTTCTGATTATGTTCTTTCGAAACTTAGCTATAGAAATTTAAAAGTACAATTAGCAAATTACGGAAAATAAGAAATAGTCTACGTTAACTTGTTCCCAGTTAACTCGTCTTCCTTTACAAAACCAGAATGGTGGTTCTCCACGGTACCTTTTCTGCAATTTACAACAATAAGCCTTTATCCGAAAGTCATAAATTTCAAAAATCGTCACTAACATAAGATAAATTAACATAACATGACACAGGTTTTTATGTGGTTCAGCAGACGTAGCCTGTGTTAAAACCAATGCAAATTAACCTGGAACGCTTAACGTAGGGTACCAGCTTTTTCAAGACGGTTGCATCAAGGCAGAAGGTTTGCCTGAAGACAACGTCTAAAAAATGATTCGGTTGAGGGAAGACCAGTGAGACAGAGACAGACAGAGAAGACCAAAGAAAGAGACAGACACAAAGAGAGAAGACAGAATAGCTGCTGGCCTTCATAGAAAAAGATATCAAAGCCATTGGATGAACTGAAAAATACCCTGTGCAGATGTTGGGCTACATACAATATACAACATACAACGTTGTGTAAGGCGACGTGTCATATATCAGAATCATTCAACTTGAATCTATTGGCGAACATTTGAGTTTAAATTTTCAGTCTAATTCGACCCTGTGATTTTTCTTATGTGAAACATACGATTGTTGGTTCGAAGCAAATATCTCTCAAAAGTAGTCTTCAATTGCCTCAAACTGGCTAGCTTCGACCCTCTGCAATCGGTCTCAGCAAGTGGGGATCAGTGATATTTTCGTTAACGGAAACTAGAATTAGAAGTAAAACTAAATGATTTCGTTAACGAAAACTAGAAATAAAAGTAGGAATTATTTCAGCAGCAAAAACCAAATTAGGAATTGAATTATGAATTATTTTCAGAACTAAAATCATTTTACTTCTTGTGACGTTTACGTTGAGGTGAAAACGAGTAAAATTGCACGCGATCCAAACACATAATCCATTGGAAAACTGCGCACACCATTCTCTAATCTACTATCGTTGTCTTCGTTGTCTATTGATTGTCCCGACTTAATTGCGCAACAACGACCTCAGTTTCATACGCCATATCTATTTCGCGTTTGATCGTTAAATCGTAAAATTATGAGTTTATCGAGAATCTTGGCCGGAAGGAAGCGAGATAGCCCGGTTTGGGTTTTTCATTTTGATGAAGCCACAGGCAGATCTACATGCCAAGTACTAAACGGGGAAAATGGTGGACTTTGTGGAACAGCACTAGCTTTAGAAATACAAGCAATATAAGTCTTGGGAGGGGATAGATTAATGGTAGCACGCTGGCATAGCCTAAGAGCATTAGATCTTGAAAAGTCGTGGTTCGATACCTGTAGGTCGACGCAGCATTCCACTCCCTAGGGGGCAGCAGTACAATGAGCGGGTGCCTAACAGGCTGCCAAGACGTGTTCTAACTAAGATCTTGATAATTATATCGTCGTGTTTCAATGTAATTTACTGCGGTTTGTCAATGAGCTTGTCAGTAAACACGAATAAAAATATGGTACATGTAGCTCACATGCAACGCTTGCATAGAGCTAAACAGACTTACCTTGAGAAAGAAAAGAAACTGAAGTAAAACAAGGCACAACGTTGAAACGTACGTCTATCAATGCAGATATGCCAACGTCGCTGAAGATCCAGAAAATAGGGGATTGTTTTCAACATTGAATAATCATATGGCCGATTGACTCGAATAAATTCCATCAGCGACTGCACAAGTGCATAGCGTTTTGGATATGGTTGTCCACACAGTAGGGCCTACCCGGTTACGCTGATACTAGATAATCCTTCGTTTCATAGTGATAACCACACGTGACTCAAAATTCAAATTACCAGCATTGTTAGACTAACGTTTCACCCCTTGTTTTACTTCAAACAGTTTTTTTCTCGAGACAAGTTTTATGTGCTTCTCTCTGCAAGCGTTGCATACTTTTACAGCACGAAAATTAATAATCATTTGGAAAACAAAAATAAGAAGTAAAATTTTTTGAGAACTAAAAGAGGAATGATAAGTAAAATTATTTGTGAAGTAAAATTAGAATTAGAAGTAGCTATTTTTAGATTTGCGCCGGCCCAATTTTAGCCAGATTTGGTGCTCGATTTGCATTGTGGCAAAATAAAATTGCGCCAGGTACGATTTTCCATGCAGTTAGCTGACGCAATTTTTTAGAAAACGGCTACTATAGGAAAGGGCGGATGGCGGTTTTAATTTGCGCCATTGGTTAAAACGCGTATTCCGTTGTGTAAAATTTCGCCACCGCCAGGTATAAGGTTGGAAAGTTAGTTACAGTCAGTTTGTATCAAAGTTACAGTCAGTTTGTATCAAAGTTACAGTCAGTTTGTATCAAAGTTACAGTCAGTTTGTATCAGAATTACAGGCAGTTGCATTTTTGTATGAGAGGTAGTGGCATGGAATTTTGTCACGGTTATTTACGTGCAGTTTTGTAAAAGGTAGAGTTGAGATAGTAATTCGTTCAGTATCTGAGGTAGAGTTAGTAGTCGTGAGACAGTCAGAAGATTATTCAGAAGAAGAGAGTTGAGTAGGAGAAGAATAGGAGCGACAGTCTAAGAATCGTTAGAACTTCCGTGAAGTATTCGTATTCGAATTGATTTGACCTGTTGTTGAACGGACGAACTCTTGGCTAATCTGCATTGAACTACGGTACTGTCAAAGTATACTAAATTAAAGAATCACCCAGTTGAACTGTTTTGACTTTGAGCCTCCTGACAGATCACGGGAGCCGAACCTGCCGGTACAGACATCCTGCGGGTTCGATTGAGGCATCCTGGTAAAACGCTGAATCTGAATCAGCCTTACCCCCAGTTTATACACCACATAATTATGGTGTTTACTCAAAGTCAGTTATTTGTAGACTTAGAACAATCCGTAAGCTCCGTCACACAGAAGTATCATTGTGGGGTTCTTTTAGCTTACCAAGATTAATTAAATAATTTTCAACTATTTTACTGTTTATCGTTATATAGCATCTATTGCAAAACAATTGTTTAAATGCTATTTTTTTCATTAAAATAAGTTTATATAGCACACATCATATTTTCTCACGACACGCATCATTCGATTCAGAGAATCAATTGTGTGTTAAGGGGTTGCCAAAAATCTATATGCAGAAACATAAGCTTAAATCCACCTACCTTAATTTATAGTTTCGGCTGCTTGCATTTCTCTTTTTTCTTCGTCCACTGGAACATTGTTTGACGGATTTTTATAGTTTTTGATGTACAAAACAATGAATATTCCGCATATAACAGCGATGACGACGAACAAGCAAATAAAAATGATTGTGATTCCGTTCACACTAGCACAACCTGCAACAGAAGTTTTATGCAGTTCAATTAAACTTAAGCCGAACCTGACTTTAGAATAGATCTCACAGTATGACCGTGTATTACCACAGTATAAATAACTAAACCCATTACCACAGTATAAATAACTAAACCCATTACCACAGTATAAATAACTAAACAGCACGTCGACTCCCGGCCGATGAGGCCGTCAGAATGTGTGATTGACCGCCATTTTCAGAGTGAGTCCCAGTTCTGTTCGTTTAAGTCGCTTACACACCGATACACCGGACGCCATCACAACAAATTTTTTTAACGTTACAACAACATTGAGGACCTCAAAAGAATTAACAATGTTTTTTCTAACGTTTATGTCAGCTTAAATCTATGGTTCAAGATCTCACTTTCAAAATGGCGTGACCAGAAAACACAAGTCAACAGGCAGCGGCCGGGAGTCGACGTAGCGTTAGTTATTTATGCTGTGGTATTACTAATTTAACTTATCTGAATTCAAAACTCAGGCGAAGTTCCTGGATAGCACGTTCACTAATTTCAAAACGACGACTAGGTCTTCTCCAAGAAGAACAATATGTCGGAATAATTTAAAATGGAAGTGTGACTTCATGTCAACATAGAAAAACCTTTAGCGAGTCCTGTGGTATCACTGTGTTAAATATAAGCTAAACGTAAGAGGACAGAGAGTACAATTTTCATTGGTTAAAGATAGATGATACTAAATTCATGACACACCCCGTCATCGACTCTGGATGATCTAACGATCGATCAGCCTATTTACCTCTTCTCCTCGACCAGCTAGCTAATCGACACCATGCAACGGCTTCGAGAAGTGAAGACGTGCTGTAGACCTCTAGCTGTCTGGTTCGATCGGGACTGCCATCAAACACGCCGACACGCCCGTTGTTTCGAGTGTCGCTTCCGTCAAACCAAGAATCACGCTGATCGGTTGACATGGATAGCACAGCTTAGTGATCTCCATCAGCTCTACATGTACCGTCGGAAAGAGGCAGCTTACTGAGAAAACCTGGTCTTACGAAATGAGAAAAACCCAAAACGACCATGGTCCTCCATTTCCGGTCTTATGGGACGCTCTTCTCGACCGCCACAGGCCCCAACTTTTCTGCTGGCGACTTCTTGACGACGATTTCTTCCAAGGTCGACGGCCTTCGTGCTACTACCGCTGATGCATCTTCGCCTCTCTTTTCGTCAACTGACTGTCTTTGATTGATTCCAGCCAATCCTAGAAGCCGACCTGCGTCGCCTGCTTGTATCTTCGAACTTAAAGTCATATGAACTAGATCCTCTTCCTCCATTTATCATTACTGACGTTATTGATGACATTGTTCCATTTTTACTTTATTTATTTAATAGGTCTCTCCTTGAAGGGTATCTTCCCCATTCGTAAAAACGTGCTATCGTTTTTCTACCCTAAAGAAACCTAACCTGGATCCTAACCTCTGCCTAAACTATCGCCCTGCCTCCAGCCTCTCCTTTTCTAAGACTCTCGAACGACTTGCTTTTTTTCATCTTCTCCCTTACCTTGAACGGTCTGGTCTCCTTCCTCCAGTCAATCAGGTTACATGGCTCATCATTCCACTGAAACGGTCTAGCTCTCCATACTTTCTGACATTTATTCTGTATTGATAGATCGGAACTCTCTCTTTTAGCCCTCTTTGATGTGTCTGCTGCCTTTGACATGGTAGATCATGATATCTTACTGCAACGACTTGAGGCGTCGTGTGGCATCCGTGGTCTCCCCCTTCTTTGGTTGCGGTCTGGTTGCGGTCTTATCTCGCTGATCGCACACAAAATTATGGTTACCTTCGGAGACTCCAGAACCCACTGGATCAGGGTTAAATTTGGGGTTCTTAGACGCTCTCCTTTACCTCCTATAAATGGCTGACATTTCCGCTATATTTGCTAAGAACTTACCAAGCGGCCATATTTATGCAGACGACGCCAAGCGCTCGTTCATGGCACTCCCTCTGCACAGCTTGCATAGACTTGACGCACTGATGCTATTTCATGATATTAGCACATTTGGCTGTCTTCTAATCAGCTTATATGGTTTGGTACTCGTCAGCAGCTCCTCAAGCTAAACTTTCCACTTCTTGCTGAGAAATTCCCGTCATTCACGTTTCTCTCTAGTGTCCCTGATCTTGGTGTTGTCCTTGACAGTACGCTCACCTTTTCTGAACAAATTGCTAATGTTACCATTTCTTCTTACTTTCACCTGAGACGGCTTAGAGCAATCCGACGCTCTGTCTCCTCCTCCGTTTTTACCACTATCATCCACGCCTTCATCTGCTCCAGAATTGATTACTGCAATTCTCTTTCGATTGGTCTGCAAAAAGTCCGTCTAACCCCTCCAGACTGTTTTAAATGCTGCGGTCAGATTAATAGCCCGACTTCCTCGCTCGTCTCATATTTCCTCTTTTATGCTCGATCATATTCGTTGGCTTCTCTTACTGCTCGGATTCGGCTTAAGGTTCTCACTTAGTCCTTCGATTTTATACATGTTCAGATACACCCAAGTATCTCTGTGACCTCGTTCGTCTGCCAGTTTCAGCTGCATCCCTGCGTCCACTACAATCGCTTAAGCGCCATGATCTTTTTATCCCACAAGCCAGGACTACTATGGCCAAAACTCGACCCCTTTCTTGCATTGGTCCTGTTCTATGAAATCAACTCCCTCCATTGAAACGTGCCTCTTTATTAGCTGGTGGCCTAAGTGCCTCATCCCGCTCTCTTAAAACCACACTTTCTATTCACTGGGTCTTTCGCACCGGGAGTGCCTCTGATTAGCTAACACTGTGAGAGGCGCTTTAAAAATGTTCAGATACAATACAATACACACGCAAAACATAGGTCAACAATTATTTAAAGCATACCATTAGAGATTTTGTATATCTTTGTATAATTAGAATTCCCAGTGGCATATGTTATGTGACACGATGGACTACCAGTAGAATTGTAGTCTAGTTGATATGAACACGGTGGGTTACAGTCCAATGTCCACTCAAGTCCTGTACAATTCTTAACCTCCTTCTGCTTAAGAACGGCATCTAGAAAATAAATGTAAACGGAGGTCATTGTACAAGATAGTAATGAGAAATTAAACGAATTCATCGGTAGTGATGTGATATATTTTACTACACATTATGCATTTTAAATTTGTTAGAGGTAAATTGTTCCTTAGATATTGTTTTCATATTCATCAGGTGATAGCGAAGCTCGACCGTATGTTATTTTTTTAAAGATAAATTGTTCATTCCTAAATTTATTTTTTTTAAATCCACTTAAATAATAGTCTGTTCAGGGCCCATATTACGTTCTCTATTATAACCTTCGACTATGGAGTTTTATTCTGTCAAAAAATGAAAGGAATCTAATTGTGTCAATAGTTTTCATTCAAGTAATGAGCTACACGTTTGCTTTAAACATTCCTTACATTTGACATAAATTGGCTTCGAAGTCCATTTAACCTGCGAACTTTGGACAGCTGCCGCCGTAGGGTCATTCACTGTAAGACGTGCCTTGCATGTTATATTCACGCCATTAAGGTTTTTCTGTGCTACTAAAGCCAGTTGAGAAGTAAGATTTTTCGAACTGGAATCCCAGACAGTTTTACTCTCGAGTGCTTCTGTTGATTCTCCTTCAAACCAGTCGAGAATAGGATGCAAGTTCCCAGCGTAATTCATCTTGCAGGAGAAGCGGACGACGTCTTGCTTTAGTTCAAACACATTATATCCAACGTATCCAGCTGCAGAAGATGTTTCTTCACACATGAGGCCATCTAAAATCCAATTAATAAGGAACACATTTAAAGAACAACATTCTAAATATCTACGCACGAAAAGCATTGTTTTGCAATCAGACATGACAATGTTCTTTGCCAGCATAGTCTAAAATTCGTATGCTGCACAATATTAACACGCATTAGCATAACTTTTAGTAACTTATAACTACCTTTCATTAAAACTTTTTAGAGCATTCTTACCCCACATAGAATACTGACCCATCTTACCTTGGTTCACTTTGTACCTATGCCTCGTCCATTCTGCTCAGTCACTTGTATCATTTCATTCTCAACTTAAAACTTACCTCTTACAAATTGTTTATCCACCATTAGCTGCCTCTCTGTCTTACGGACTCATCTTCTGGATATTAACCTGATTACGGTTTGGTTTTCGCATGCCATCGGTTGATGCCTTGTGCATTAGACATCGGGGCAATAGAAGTTACTAATTACATTACAATCCTGATCATTCGACCGACTGGGGCGTTCTCCATTTTCTTCGGGCGCGCTGCTCTACAACTCAGCACAGAAGCTTTGCCTTTGTCGGTCCTGTCGCCTGGAACCACCTTCCTCATAAAAGTAGAGCTGAGCTAGTCAGACCATCTCATTCTTTATTCCGCAAGTGCCCAAAATCTATTTGGGTCGGGAGCGATACTGATTGGTTTTCCATGAAGTTGCGCTTTACAAATTTTCATTTATGTTATTCATTCATTCATTTAAATAATTTAATATAGCGCCCCCTCAAGATACCTACCCAGCCCAACCACGGCAATATAAACTGGACTTAAGTAACTTATAAAAAACAAGCGAACTATTCTTAGGCAACAGGCATAACTGCAATGGGAGTTGATTCCATATGGATGGGCCGACCACAGAGAAGCACGAAGCTACCTAGTTGCGGTGGTAGAACGAGGAACCAAGAGCTCACCCGCAGAAGAAGAGCGAAGGGCTCGGCGACCAGCCACGTGAGCTCACGTAAGTAAACCGAAGCACAGCCAACCGAGCCATGAAGGCATCGCCAGATCAACGCAGCTATTCTGTAGTTAAAGAGTTGCGAGATGGGCTGAGACAGAGGAACGTTTAGGAAGGTGACCAATGTTATTTACTTACTTCTTCAGTAATGACCAAGACTATGTCAACAGAAACACTGTTCATATAATTATTAAACAATGTTTAAATTTAAACTTATGATAAAATTCGATGCGTCCTTCTAACGTGTGGATTCCTGTTTTCAAAACACATTGTGTCGCACATCGTAGGGACCTCACAAAGGCGTTATGATTACATTATCCATTTAGTATCACAAGGCTATCACATTGTGGAATAAGTTTTAAAATTTCAACTGATAATTATCTGTAAATGTGCAATCAAAAAAATCAACGTGGATAGTTTCTAGTCAGCGTAATCATTTTCTAGCGTGAGACAATGTAGTAAATACGAAAACAGTATAAAGATGATTCTGAGCTGAATAGATGATGGCATTTCCTACCTGTTACAACAAGTGACGTCTTGGTTTTATTCCCCAAAACCGACTTATCAGTGCAAATGTAAGCGCCTGCATCCAGCTTTGTTACATTTTGTATTACAAGATCGTAACTTCTCTCCGAACGATGCTCGATTACAGAAAACTTTTCTGGCCCGACGTCTTTCGATATCTTGCCTTCTTCGCCCACGTAGATTTCGATTTCATTCGTGTCTTGTGAATCGAATGGTATTCTGATCCAGTGGATTGATTCCTTCAAGTAGGAGGTGCAGTTGAAACGAACTGAAGTTCCAACTTCAGCGATTGTACTCTCTGGAACTACTCGCGGCAGCGTAAATGCAGATGCGTCACCGAAAACCGAATCAAGAAAGTCTACAAAGGTTTATGGTCTTAATAGATAAGATAACGAATGTTGAATAAATGACTGCTGCACGTCTTAGACACATCTATCCACAACCTTTTTAAGGGCTTGGTTGCCTCTTTAGGGGTTTATTTTACTACTGACACGTAGAAATCAAGAAATAAGTAATCGTCATCAACGCGTGTCAACCGTCCACACCCTACACGTTTACAGTGCTGTAATCTAATTTCCTATAGGCCATATCCATCTGTATCGTTCTTGGAAGTTTCAGAAGCCTAAACACTGGTTCTTGGGGTATACGCTTTAGAGTTTAGAACGAGACTTCTCCAGACTGTTTACACATGCTTTAAAACGGACGGTCGGAACTTAATGTCCCAGTTGTTTTAGGATTTGTCCCAGTAGTTTGGGTGATTTGTCGCAGGTAATACTCTACTTTTAATGTTATATTACAATATCAAATTATTAACCTTCTTTTTCGAAATATTCAACGAATTAAACATTATCTGAAATTGAATCGATACAAGCCATAAATACACTGTACATAAATAGTTAACAAGTGATACACAAGTCTACTTATATCGCTGGGAACGGTGCACACTCTAGGTGTTTCCAACAACCAATGGCTGTCTACGTAAGCTACTGGCTGCCATGTGTCAGTGGCTCCACATTCTGTGCAAGTAGAACGAGTGATCTCTCACTACAACAATCTGAGAATGAACCATCGACTGTCGATGTCTTTAGATATCGTTAATGATCAGTTATTGGTATCACTCAGTTGAGTGAGCATATTTTGACCCGAAGCCACGCTTAGCCAAATTTTTATTACCAAAGACAGACGCGAAGGACAATCGGATGATGCGATCCGGACATTTAACCAACGTAGTTCTATGCGCACAAGTTTTCCACAGTACCTTGATCTTACCATCTGGGAAGTTGTTGTGACCGAACTCTGTCTTGACTAAACAGTAACATGATAGCTGACTAATACTATAGTTATATTCTATAAGGGTCCACCAACCAAGTAAACATTTATAGAATGGTACTTGTTTTCTTTCTTTCAAAACTGGAAAATAAAGTTGAATATGTTTGCTGAAGTTAAAGCTATCATTGTTTGTTATAGCTGCAGCTCCTCCACTGGGTCACAGTAACTCAACATGTTCAGGGGCGACCATCCCAGGGGTCGACAAAGAAAGGTTAAAAAATTTCCGCGCTCATGCGGATACAAATTTTGAATTCTTTCTCGACCAAATCAGTACAACGTTTCCCGTGTCCTCTCACCTGCCTAACAAGATCGCCGCCTATGAGCCTGTCACTGGCTTAGTTACAGCAATTATTTGATGACATGGTTGAACTAATTATGTCATATTTTCAAATTTCTATGCATGACTTAAATAGGTATAAGTATAAAGATAGAAAGCCAATTTGGTAAAATAAAGTGGCTAAGACTGACTATATTTGGCAGCAAATTAATGCTGTAAAATGCGTTGTCGGCTGGGGTTTAACCCAAACTCCGCTGGACCTTAAAACTACCTCCACCATTGCTAATTCCATTGTTCATTCAAAGCTTGATTACTGCAATTCTATTTTCCTCAACCTTGAATTCCCTCAAATCAAGCGTCTACAGCTTATCCAAAACTCACTAGCCAGAGCTGTCACTAGAATGCCCAAACATCATCATATCACTCCCATCCTCAAATCACTCCATTGGTTAAAAATCTCAGAGCGAATCCACTTCAAAGTCCTATCACTAACCACACAACTCCCTACAATATTCCCAGCCCAAGTACCTTCGTGATATCTTCACCATTCAGACAACCCGCTCCACCCGATCACAGTCCTATCTCAGTCTTTCTCGACCCCCAGTCACTACTCACCTCAAGTTCTCCAACCGAGCCATATCAAACACAGCACCACGCCTCTGGAATGATATCCCTCTGAATTCCACAATTTCCAGTGCCTCCATCATCAGTGCAACCCGTCCTTCATCCTCCTCCTCATGTTCCTCTATCTATCTCTCCCGGGTTTTCCACTCAAAACTGAAGTCTCGCCTTTTCAAATGCTCCTACCCTGACTCATCTAATCCTCGGCCTTCCAATTATTCTCGCCGTAAACGACACCCGCCTTGACAGCTGCTCTGCCTCTCCTGATCTGGTACCCTGGAAATCGGACTTGGACCTCTTTTGGACCACTCTTTGGAAACTGATTTGGTTTGGCCTTCTGGAAATCGGATTCGGATCTCCATGAAGTGTGTTACTGGGCCTGGGCCGAAAATTGGACAGGCCGACGTCCTCATGCTACGACCTGGCATGGTTAGCATCAGTCACATTCCACAAAATCCTGTGGACATTCCAGAAGCGTTGGCCGTATCACACACAGAACTGGCAAATTATATGCATAGATACAAAAAATGTAAAATATATATTTGTACCTAACGCAAAATCTTTAATAACGACATTTAAATACATCCCGACATCATTACAGTGTTCAAAATTATAAATCTTAATCGTCTTTTTAAAAATAAATTGTTACTTTTCCAAAAAATTACTCGGTTGCGCGACTTGCGCCTCCGATTCCACATCGTGAGGTGTTTTATGATTTGGGTGCTCCAAAATTGCGTCCCGACTTCCTAGATTAGAAAGGTGGCAAGTGGCAAACGAATGGGTCGGGATTTCCATGCGTTGCTACATTAAATATATGTAGAAAGCTGACCTGCAAGAGAACTGCATGTTTCGCTTTCTATAGGATAGCAGAAAAACGTAGGCTAGTTACGTTGAGTAAACTTCTAATGCCGATTGTGAAAGAATCTCATTTGTGTGTTTTTTTCAAAATCAGCATTGTTATCACTCTTCGTAAAACATAATATAATATAAACATAATATATTACAAAATGAAATTAGGTTAAATAAACATCCTTAGTTTAGAAAAAGTATTGTAAGACGTGATTTTGCTTAACAGACAAATTAGCCATTTTTCAGAGTTTCTGACATTTCCCCAAAAGCATTAATACAGAGGTAACCATAACCATAACCGTAACTACCAGTTTATTGGTCTTTCAGAATGTTTACAGTACAAGTTATACATAAATCATCTTACACTATGAATGCTCAGATGGGCACAATTGGGGAACCTGAAAGGACCGGAGTCCCGCTAATTAGGGTCCCAAGTAAATGCATAAAGATAGGCGGTTTTTCAATATTTTTCACTAGCAAAAACCGAAAGTTGTGAAGTGACAATCCAATGACAGTAATCCACAATTGAAGTGTACTGCAATAAATCGTTTTTTAAAAGATCATACCAGGTGCATCCTAGATAATTCCACCCTACATTAATACTATTTTTTGACAACACCATCCTTTCGCTGGATGACCTATAGGTGTGTAGATGATATAATCATAGCCATCTTATACATTACATGAAATAAGATGAATTAACATACCCCGAAAATAATGGAATTCTCCTAACCACTAGTATTGTATTGTATTGTTTTGTCATAGAACAATACGCACTTATGACATGTAGTAGTAAAGGTCCGCTACTGCTTCCGACGCTGCTTTGCCTGTCTCTTGTATAGCTCCTCATGATTATCTCTGGCGAGCGTCCAGCAGTTGTCAGCCAACATGGAAGTGGACCAGTTTCCCATATATCGTTTCTCCATAAGTTTCTCCGTGCTCATCACTAACCATGCCGTGGTTGCTGGGGGGGAAAAATCCAAGTGGGAACGGAGAAAGTGGATCTTTAAGCACATATTGCAGCCAAGTTTGTGATACATAGACAACATGTCCTCAACCAGTTCCTTGTTGTTTTCTGCCCTGACATTTTCGAGGAAGTTAGTTGACACCAGACGAAATGCGTCCCAAGTTTTCTACTCGTCACCCTGAAGCAGGTTGTCAAACATCTCATCTCTGTATAGCTTACGGATCTGATGACCAGCAAACATTCCCTCCTTAATTTTTGCTTTGCTGAGTCGAGGAAATTTGACAGCCAAGTACTGAAAGCTGAAAGCAAGTCCGGTCCATAGATTTTACGTAGTATTTCATCAAACCAAGTTTGATGTGTAGCGATGGTAGCAGGATTTTTTTGGGTTTCTACCAGTGCTAGGCACATTCTTCTCTCCGAGGTTCAGAGATTTCCTCTCAGGCCAATCTCTCCTCACATAGTGCAGTCTTTGATCGACTGTCCCATTCACACAGAAAACAGCAGGAGATCCATCAGCAGGGCCACTACCTTCAAGTCACAACAGAGATGCCATCCATACTTGCTGTACTGAAGACAGTTCAACAGGTGGTTTAGGTTGTTGTAGGTTTCCTTCATGTGGACAGCGTGTCCGACCGAAATAGATGGAAGTTGGTTTCCATTATGCAGCAGCACCGCTTTGAGACTCAAGTTCGCGGAGTCTATGAATAATCGCCATTCCTGAGCTTCATGTTTAATTACGAGGGCATTCATCAGGCCATCTATATCGGAGCAGAAGACAAGGTCATCTTCCTTGCTGTATAATCTTCAAATTCCTCATAACGAGTGCGAAACGAAGTCACAGTACATTTTTCTGGAGAAGATTCCATTCTTGAAGTCTGTATCCAAGTAACAACGCCTTGGCCTTGGACAACTCCAGGTCGAGAACAAGATCGTTCAGTTCTGCTTGGGTGAGAATGCGTGGCAGAGTTGAAGCACTGTGGCAGACGTATTGCTCATCATTAGACGTCGAAGGCTGCGGAGAACCCGAAGTCCGTTCACTTCCTTCCTCATCGTTTGAATAAATGAAAATTTTCTTTCACAGAATCCGGAACGGGAAGTCCTTCGCCGTGCGGAACTGTTCGGTTTGCAGATGGTACATGTATATTCGGGAACTGTTCGGATTGCAGATGATATATTGGGGTACGCTATTGTCCACTTCGTTTTCGTTGTGATGCCTACAGAAGTAAGTGGAACCACGCAGAAGTTGCAGTCACTTATGGTTCTCTCCAAACCATAGGAACAGCAAAGGGCATCGTCGCTTTCCCGCCTTTCAGCCACTTCGGAAGATTTCTTGCACACGTGTTGCAGCATAATATTATGTGTGGGGCCGAGGACTTGTCCTGGTCCCCGCGCTTGCTTCCGAAATAGAGGTGATAAGCTTACGTCTTTTTCAGTAATGGAGTAATGGCCCTTTTCTTTCTTGCAAACATCACTTCCCCGCAAATGTAACAAAAGTTGTCTGGACTATTAACACAGTGACCAGACATCACTACTGATCGATTTGCCTCTTACTGATGACACGTGGTAAATGGGAGTCTATCAAATGACTTGCTCACCCTACGTGACTTACCTTTATACCATTACGCTTGCAACATCTTTCGTCAGCGATCGTAAAGCCGGGATGTGATGACTCACCTGCATTGCACCAGACAATGATGAACTGCCTCCGAGGGCGTGTGTATGGCTGGCTGATGCAATACGACGCAATATGTTGCAATATGTAGTTTGAAATACAACGTTGCGAAATGGTTACCTATGTACTCAATGCGTACTGAGACATTAATACGTATCCATCTCTGTCTGCCCTAAACGAGACCCAATCGACAAAATTGACTGTCATTTTCGTGTTCGGCACCTCAAAATTAGAAAAGATTTGCTATTTTCATTTAAAAGGCATTTTGTGTGTTGTCCAGTGTAATGGGTCAGTATGAGCATTATAAGAGGAGCCATCAATAACACGTAATATTCTTTTTTTGTAACACTATTAATCTATTGAGACGATGAGTGTAGCTGGATGCCCAGATCATAGAACAGTAAGCTAGGTTGGGGTAGATTAGGGAGTAGTATAAGGTCAGTCTAACATTAGTAGTTAACAGATAAGATATGCTAGATATGACTTCTATGTGTTAAGCTATTTTAGAGGCTATTTTTTTTTATCAATATGGTCATTTGTTCCAGCGTCTAGGGGACTATCAAAATTTTGCAATTCAACGCTGTGGTCGTTTGCAGCACATTTTCCCTGCTGGCACTTGACGAAGCTTAGTCTACCCAGAAATCAATTAATTAATTAATATTTTAATCCCCGAAAGATCATGCGTAAATCTTATGTATAATAATAATAGTAATAGTAATAGTAATAATAATAATAATAGCATTTAAAAAAATTATTAACACCCCAAAATGAATTGGAATAAGGGCAACTGTTCCAGAAATATAACGGAACTAATCTCTAAGATCCTGAGGGAATGAAGTAGCTCAGGGCAAACAAAATAATAATTATACTACGTACATACATATGTATGCATATTACGTACATGCATTCATACAGACATACTTACGTACACACCTACATACGTAGTTTGCATAATACATACATACAAACACACGCATATGCATACATACATATATACCTGTACAGATTCTAGCATTACTTTGCCTTGCTATCTAGCAGGCTTGTCTCGACATTTGTATTATACATGTATTTGACAGAGACAAACAAGACACATGCGCAACAAACGCTGAGTCATAACAGCTGCTGTTATGGCAACATTAACATTATATTGCCCCAGAGTAGGCGAACGCAATCGGTGAAGCAAAGCTTTCTGTTCTGGAAAGCTTTCCTTAGCGGCTGCATTTCAAATCAGATCAAATCAAATCATTCTTTGATAGATACCATATATGTACAATCAAGGCAAATACAATAACACTTTTAAGATAACAGTTTGGTAACAACGGTAGGCCCAGAAGGGATATAATCCCGCTAATAGGGACATCTATTTGCTATGAACAAAAATTTTCTAATTTGATCAGAGCGGTTAACACCTTGATTTTATTATACGTTGGTTGAACATGTTGTCGAGTACTGCAGTCATGATTCATGTATACTGAAAACGAAAAACAAAAGAAAAAAAGACAAATCAGAATTAAATACAGAGGAAAAACCAGGACTGGAGAACATAAGCGCTTAACTAAAGACATAACTCATGCGTAGTTAGTAAACTACAATCAATTATGAACTTGAACTATCATCAATAAGATACAGTCGTAACATTCTTTTAAACCCTTGCAGAGTTTTTGCCTGTTGGACTGAGGGAGGAAGTACATTCCAAACACCTGGTCCTGTGAATTTGATAGAAAATCTACGGGAGTTGGAGTCTGCATATACATGTATATTATGATAATTTTTTGAAGTCCTAGTAAAGCGGGAGTGGATCTCCAATCCAAGGCGGAATAGGCCTTTGAATTTCAGAGGTATAAGGTCATGGACAATCTGTACATGAAAACTCCGATCTGAAATGGTTTTATCTGATGGAACTTTAGTCATTTTAAATATGAGAAAATTGGGTCGGTGTGTGAGCCCAATGGGGTTCCAGCGATGAGGCGTACAGCTCATTTCTGCAATACTATCAATTTCCGGAGTCTGGAATTATAAGTTGAAGCCCAAACAATATTACTTTTGAAGCCCAAACAATATTACTCGTACTTGACGTACTGTCAAGTACGAGTATATTAAAGAATAATATAATTGAATTCATACAGAGAGCTTGTTGGAGGCACGATATATTATGCCTACGTTTTTGGCAATTTTTGCTGAAATGCTTTTAATATGATCATTCCAAGTCATGTGATGGTCAACAAGAACCTCAAGAAATTTGGTAGAATTAACCTGAGTAATAATAGTACCACTTATGAGGACTTTATTACGCCCGAAGGCAGAAAGAACGAGACAAATTACACAGTAGTAAAACATACACGCTGCATAAACCGAATTTCAAAAGCACAAACTATGAAAATTAAACACAACCTCAGAAGCACAAACTACGAAAATTAAACATAATTTCAAATGCACAACTAAGAAAATGATCGTAAATGGCAGTTGTGAGACTATATTTGCTATTCAAAATGACAACGAGTTCAGAATCATAAAGAAAATGCTCTCCAAAGTAACACCATAAAATATTTTGAAGAAGGTTATATGTTGAACGAGCTATTCGCCAATAGAACATCATGCGACGTTTCTTAATAATGTGATGCAAGGAAAGCCTCAGAGAGATTTCAAGGGGACACATTTTCCTATGTGACTTGAAGAGAATAACAGCAGTCTTTCTAAGTTTAACCCATATGCGGCTAGCGTCAGTTTAAACTTACACGCAGAAAATGGCGGTTTTTAGGCAGTATCGTTACATTTTCAATTCTTACTTATTTTAAGTGAAACTCTAGTGCTTGTGTGAATATCTATGCAGATTTATTTCAGTTGCTCTGTGTTTGTGTACGCGCCAAGAATATTTTGATCTCGGTCATCTGAAAGTTTTGAATATGCATCGTTCAACAAAGAAAACGTAAGAAATATTAAATGATATATTACTAGTATGTTAATAAAAAACTTCGCTACAAGCCTCCCAGAGGTAGTAATGGTGATTATTTAAAAAAAGAATTTCTATATTGAAAAATATCCTAAATTTCGTCCCGTCAGTTTAAACTGACGCCAGGCACAGGAGGGTTGGGTTTTTTTTCCAGCCATGGCGTTCTTAGTCTTGGGTTTTTCCAGCCACGTCTGCCTGAGGAGCATTAAAACGTGTTATATTTACCCCGACGGTGAAGTTACATTATGAAACATCGAAAGCAGGGCATAATATATTAATTATTTACTCTAACAGTAGCAGTATTTGCTGTAGGTACAAGCTGCATGAAGTCCTTCAAATGTTGGAGAATTCGGGCGACGAAAGTTTTCTGGGTGCTGACATTTCAATACTTCCTCCTGCCAACACCCGTAGTGAAACAGATGCGGATTCTTGCGACGAATTTGTTGCCAGTGGAGACCTTAACAACCTAAACCGCAACCAACTTTTAGCAGTAACATGCGTCCGAGTGCAAAGGCCGATGGATACATTAGACTTGGTCTGGAGGAAGAATCGGATTGTAGTGATAGTTCTGAAGTCAATCCGCCTCTGTTTGAAAAGAAGTTAAAAAGGAATGTGAAAGGAATGTAAAAAGCCTTGAAGCAACTCGGATCCAGGCCAACATTACACTTCTCACAAGAAACACAGATGTGCCTTTGCACCCGGGTGCAACGCCTCGTCGTTGCGAACCTTGAATAATCCAGTGACCAGTAGCGTCGGTGCGGACTTCATGGTGGACATGACGATCAGCAGGAATTAGAGCAGGAGCTTTCATCAATACTAATTGTCTTTTCCGGTTGAAAGTTGGCGAGGTATGCAGCATTGATGAGATCCAACAGAGGGCGGACTTTTGAAAATTGTCCTTTGGATCCAAAGCGTTGTTGTTGGCAAAGTGAATATTGCTCATGATGGAACTGAACCGGTTGCGAGACATTGCTCCAGATACCATCGTGTTGCGAACAGCACCACTGGCTTCCCAATACATTGGGCGGCGGGGTAAAGGAGCATATCCGCTGATTAAATATCTTGAGTGTTGGAACGTCTAAATCAAAATTCCCTTGGCTCTGTTGAGCAGCATACTCATTGCATTCTTTGCAAATGTGATTCATTAGCTCAGGTGTAAAGAACAGTTCAAATAATGTTGTTGGTGACAGCTCCATCGTCGACTTTAGAGGTGGAATTCCCCATGGAAATTTTGCCTTTACATCTGCCTCTTTTAAATATCCTTTACTCTAGGTCGGTTTATAGGCAGCAGATTTACCCTTGAACAACAATCCATGAGGTGGATTCTCTTCACCATTGTCAACAGAGACGGTATCAGTGTGATTCAGTGGTCTTAGTAGGGGTAGTAGGTGAGGTTAGATTTCCTTTTTGAACGCTTTGCAGCTGGTGGTCCAGTAGGTGGATTTTCTTGTGCATCAGCTGAGATGGAATTGGCATTTTTAGCAGAAGTTTGGCAGTAATTTTGTTCAATGAACTGCCTTAGTCACTGAACTGTGCCCCTTCCACTGAAGAAAATACTCTTCATTGTGTTTTATCGTTTATTTTGAATAAGCTCATCAGTAAGTTGTTGCACTAAAGATGCTAAGTAATATTAATTGAGCATGGTAGCAAATGGCATACATTATCTGATCTAATTCTGAAACTGTGTTGCATGTTTGCTAAAGCTGGAATCTAATGATTTTGTGTTAATTTGGACTATGGCATTGGTGTAGTTGGCACTTGTATATAACTGTCAGAACATTTATAATGCATATAATGTACATGTAATGTAAATCTCCGAAATTTCTCAGCGCCACACAAAAGCCACGTCAGGGAGACTAGCTTATTCACCGGCGCTATATCAAATCAAGTCCGCAATAGCCATGTCCGCCTTATCCGTTCCGGTGCCAGGTCAGAGTCCGGGGAGGTCAAGCCGAGGAGACCGCAGGGTACTACGGTGGTAATCGGTGATGATGGCGGTTGTACGGTGGTGCAGGAATGGAATCAGGATGGCTAGCTTGAAGAGTTAGGTTTTCAGTCGTGAGTGGAAAGCAGCGGAGGACAGTGCAAGCGGAGGAGAGGAGATGTCAACAGGCGATATGGGAGGATGAGCAAATTGGCGGAGATCTTTTGGGAGATTGTTCCAAAGAGCCGGTGCAGCATAGACTAAGGAGCGGTTGCAGAATTTCAGAGATGAGGAGACTGAAGGCCGAGATACAGAAAGATATGATGATGAGCGAGTAGACCCGGGCGGTTGGATGGTAAATAGCTGGCGGATGTAAGAAGGTTGAGAGGTTTGAATGGCGTTGTACGTAAGATTTTGTAATGGATATAAGCCTAATTAGCATTAACTCAGGCTTACAGGCTGCTGCTCATCTCATAGGGGCATCATGAAGTTTGCCAATATCTCTTCTTACATCCGGGATTCCTTTCACTGGCCTCCCATTCACCAAAGCATCCAATTTAAGGTCCTTTCCCCTTTCCCTCATATGTATCTGTCTTGTTGGCTCAGCGCCGCTGTACCTCAGTGCTTACTGCACCCCGGTTTGCCTGGTCGGGCCTTTCTCCGGTCATCTGCCCGTGGACACTTTTTAGTTCCTTGGATATGCACTGCTACTGCCCAGTTTCATAGTTTTGCGGTTGTGGGCCCTTTCAGCTGGAATAGCCTCCCTCAGGGCATTAGGCATGTCCTCCTTTCTCTCTCTCCTGCCCAGTTTCACAAGCGCCTGAAAACATTTCTCTTTGTCAGTGAAGACACTGACGCGGGTCGGGAGCGCCTTTGATTTTTTGAGTGGCGCTATATAAATTCTCGATTACAAATTACAAGCCAGTGTCAACATGTGACTAATACAAGCAATTTTAAAATGTAAACTGTTTTCATAACATTTCATAAAGTAATTTAATTGTTCAGAGTGAATAAAATGTGTTTCTGTTTAGTATAGGCAAGGTTAGTTCATGTACCCTGCTGTGGCTAGCGTCAGTTTAAACTGACAGTCACTTTTTTGACTATAATTTCTAATGTGTGTCAAAATTTTTGAAAATCTTGGTGATTACTGTGGTTTTGGGTCTAGGCAAGCATAAATCTGTGAAAGAAATTATTAATTTCTGTCATGGGTTGATATGGGTTAAGGAGAGTTTATTGGCAGATAACCATTCAGCTATCCATTCTAGTTCAGCATTCACAATCTGAATTAATGTATGATAACATTTGTTAGAATAAATGACGTTGGTGTCGTCTGCAAATAAGATAAATGACAGAACCGGAGATGCATTGGGGATATCGTTGATGTATTTTTTATTTATTTATTCATTTATTTTTATTTATTTATTCCGGATATTTCTACAGCGCCTCTCGAAGTCAACTACTACTCAGAGGCGCTCCCGACTACAGCATTTGATACTGTGCCTGAAATTTCACGCCGAAGTGCCACGAGCAATTGCGAGTGAAGGACTTGCCCAAGGTCCGTACGCAGCGGCTAGAGTGGGATTCGAATCTGCAACCCTCCGGTCACAAGGCGCCGAACTTACCACTGAGCCACCACGCCCCACAAAAAAAGATGTAGAGGAGAAAGAGTAAAGGACCTAAATTCAAACCTTGTGCGACCCCAAATTTAACTTTTTTAGGCCAGATTGTGAGCCATTGCATAGAACATATTGACAGCGATTTTCTAGATAACTAGTGAACCATGCTAATTGGACGCCTCGGATGCCGTTAGAAGACAGTTTTTGTAGGAGTATATTAGGGTGATTCAGAAAAATGGAAAATCTTATATTTGGTGTGCTCTTGCTTTTTCTGTTCCTTTTGGTAGTGAAATAGCCCACAAAAAATTTAAGTGAATTTGAATGATGTTTAGTGCTGCCTCAACGACTTTGAAATTAGTTAGCTTTAACACGTTTTGTCAAAAAATCGAATTTCAGTACACAACCAATTTTACTTAAAACCTTAACAGTCAAGTCTAAAAAGCAATGTAACAATGCCTAAGAAGCCATATCTATAACCATAGGCGTAGCCACAGTGAGGAATTTTATATTTCAAAAATTTTCCGTGGGTTATACCTCCGCATCCCTACTACTCCTGGATGTCTCCCGGAGTTTCCTCCTCTTGAATTTAAGTCTGGCTACGTCCTTGTCTATAACTTTGAATGCCAATATGTTTCTAATGAATTTAAATGAAACTCGTTAGAAAGCGTACAATTATAACTTTCCAATTTCTAAGTAAGTAAGTAAGTAATCTAAGTAATCTTTTATTAGTATAAGACAAACGCTCATACTTTACAACAATACATACAAAAGGATCACAATATCAGTAATACTGTAAGACAGTTTAAACACAAGCAATTCTATATAATGTCTTATTTACATACATATACATTATACAGTATTATAAACAATAAACGATAGTGTCTTATTTACATACATAGGCCTATCTATAACTAAAGTTATGATCTTTACTGTATTTACTAGAAAAATTTGTGACTACGACTACATACAGGAAAAGTGCTTTTTGTTTAAATTTGGAAATTGTTTCCAATGGTCTCCTACAATTTGGAACAAGGATTGTTTCTGATCTTCTTGCTTCGTCAAGGTTGCGTTGAAGGTTTATGCTAGTGCAATCCCTCTTTCGGCACTGTCATTGACAGCTTAAACAGTTGCAGAACATATGAATCAATGAATCATTTGGTTCTTCGAATGCTGCTGAAGTAAAGTGATAAACTGGATAAAACGGATACATTATAATTATCGTTGCCATGAGTTAGTTCTTCGCTGCCGCTGATATGTAGGTTGCCTTTCTGTTGCTGACATTTGTTCGATCCAGTGCAGAAGCAAGATTTGGTGGAAAGATATTCGCAGAACTGAACTCATTTTGTCTGACTCTCAGTTTTTGCACAGTGTTCCTCCACAAAATTTGCAAACTGTTCATTAGTACTCATCCTCTGAATCACTGTGATCTGACTCACTTTCAAAACTTGATGTAGACAATTCTTTGTGACTTAGATATTCCGCTGCTTTTCTTTCCTTTCTTCCCCTTTTATACGTCTTAAGTTATCTATTGGTGATTTTAATATTTTATTTTCTTCTTTCTTGGCCAAATTTGCATGCAATGGAATATTTTCTTTCTGATCACTTATCCACAAGAAATGATCTGTCTTCTTCAATTTCAATTATACTCATGTCTCTGAACTTGCCAATATAGCCGATGCGAAACGCCTTTTCTCCATATTATACAACCCTAAGCATGTACTTCGCCAACTCCTACCTCCACTTCGACCCTCTCCTCTCACCAACTAAGATCAAGAGCACACAACCATACTCTCCCACCCAAGGACAACTCTCAATTTATTCCAAGATCATTATATAAAAATATTTACTAGTTTATTATAAAATTTTCTAATGAACTTTAATTTTCTATTATCACTCATGTAAGCATTTCTGCGTTTTTGTCAGATTGTTTCTTTCTTCTCAATAAACGAATATATATATTCAATTCAATTCAATTCAATCAATCTTTATTGATATTCACGACAATTACAGTTTGTTATGAGCATCCGATAGACGTAAAGTGCCAAGTACAATAACACATTGGTATGAAACAAATTAACAGTGAAAGCACTTAGTAGCCTTTAGTAAAAATAGACAATTTCATATCACGTATTACCATATAAATTTAGCATACAGTATACTTAGTAGGTCATTAGTCGCGAATAGCAAAGGGTAACCCTAAAGGGATGGAAGTCCCGCTATCCAGGGAAGCCCTGCTATTTCTATTGCAAATTAAATGATGGCAGCTGAAAAGATCCAATATCGGATACATGATTTGGTAAACATGAGTTATATGTAAACTGCATGGGTACTTAACTAAGTCTAACTAATAACGCTTAACTAATAAGGCTTACAGTATATAAAACAAGTATAAAACCCAAAAAGAAGCCTAACAAAATTGGCTTCCACGGGTCCAGACTAAGACTATGCATACTCATTTGTTGGTAACAGCAGTTAAAGGAACAATGAAAATAATAACACAAACTCTTACATTTGACTCCGCCGTGGTTAGGCCTAGTTGTCCACAAACAGGATATGTACTAGCACAGGGATGCAGATGTCTCAGGATAATTATTCATTAACTAAAAACAATCTTAGGTTCTTTTTGAAGGTGAACTTGTTTTTCGCATTTCTGATTTCCAGTGGTATAGAGTTCCAAATTCGCGGACCGGCTGACTTGATGCTAAATTTTCTCAGATTAGTTCGAGCTTTGGTTGGTCGATAGAGTGCAGCACCTCTAGTATAGTGATCGTGTATCTCTGAATTTAAGATGAAATACCCATCAAAGGAGGCTGGTAGCAGTTTCTGATTGTAGGCATATAGCAGCTGGGCAATTTGTAGTGTCTTAATTTGATTAAGGTTTAGAAGGTTAAGGTCTTTGAATATTGGTTTAGAATGAACTGATCGACCCGCCCCCACTATCATTCGAACTGCTCTTTTCTGCAATATTACCAGTCGTTGTAGACGAGAATCGTAATTTGAGGCCCATATTAAGTTGGCATTATATATATATATATATATATATATATATATATATATATATATATATGAGCAAAATCAAAGAGATCAATAATCGAGTTAACAAAACCATCTTCTTTAGCTTGCTCTGTCGTTTCCCCCCACGATTCTTGTTACAACAGATACAAAAGTCTTCTATATCTTGCTAGTAATGCATCTAGCTCGCGAAACAATGTTTCTTTCTACTGCAATTGGAATCCTAGCTGTAGCCCATATTTCGCTTACCTATTCACCTACATTTTTCACTGCATCTATCTGAGAAAGTGTACCTTTCTTGTGATGAATAAAATAAACTTTTAAACATCATAGCTTGTAGGCAATACTCTATTTCAGAACGTTTCCTGAGGTTCTCCAATAAGAATGAATGTCTTTGACCTGGTTTCAGCCATAATATTATTTCCTTTATTTACTAAATAATGCTAAAAAGTAGTTCTCAAATAGTTTCCAATATTTTCTTTCTCATAAAGTATAGTAATATTTTATGTTCTTTTTAGTTCTTTATTAAGAAATAAGTAAGTAAGTATTACTGAGTAATTTAAAATGCTTTACAATAAAAATATTAAATTGAATAAAATTTATATTCTAAATAAATATTTGAGCTCCTTGAGACAGTCCTAAATCCAAATCAATTTCAGCCGTATTTCACAGTTTTGCTCTATGGACCAAATGGAACTCACAAAGTAAAGAGCCTCTCTTAATTGTTTACTTTTATTTTTTTCCTACAGAACTTGAATGACCCTAGAGTATATCAAAGACACAGCGGGGTCTCGCCCCAAATATTTAATTGATGTAATTCACCGGCCTCTTTCTGTCTCCTCGCATCGTCCACTTCGCTCCTCAGACAGATTTGATCTCTCAGTTCCTCATACTAGAACAGCTATGGCTCAGTCCCGATCTTTTGCCTCAATTGGTCCCTCTCTCTGGAATACACTGTCTCCTTCTACTCGCTCTCAAATTTTAATAAGTAACCCCTCATCTTCTTTTACTTTCCTTAAGACTTATTTCTTTTCTCTCGACCTTGCGCACTGGGAGCGCCTCTGAACGGTAAACCCTACTAGAGGTGCTTTATAAATGTTTAAATACAATACAATACAATGACTCACAGTATCAAAAGCTTTTGCTAGATCAAGAAAGATACCTATGGAGTAGTCGTTCTTTTCGAAAGAATCCGAAATTTTGTCATACATATTGAGTAATGCCAAAGCTGGTGAATGACCCGATTGGAAGCCGTGCTGAGAGTGAAATATAATGTGGGATTTTGCAACGTATTTTGTGAGCCTATCAGTCATTATTGTTTCATAATATTTAGCAAAATAGGGAAGGCTAAAAATGGGTCTATAGTTGGTAATGTCGTCCCTATTTCCTTTTTAATAAATGGGAATCACCTTTGCAATTTTTATTGCTTGGGGTACTGCCCCAGTATTTAGAAAGAAGTTAATAACTTCAGTCAACATAGGAGCAATAAGAGATAAGCTAGGAGCAGCTATACAGGGGTCGATGTCATAAGTCCCCTTACTGTGGGTGGTATGAATAGTAGCGCTCAGATTCAGAAGTTCCTCTGGGGAGGTAGGGAATAATCCAAAGGATCAAGGCATGGGTGGATTGAAGTAGTCTGTAAAGGAGAATTAGGATTTTGGAACTTGCTCAGCTAACGATTGGGCGATGTCGGAGAAGTAGTTGTTTAATGCACTCGCCATAATTTGAAGATCCTTACTCTCTATGCCACCAATTTTGAGCGATTTTATTGTTAAGTCCTCCTTACCAATTTTTATAATTTAGCCGATGAGATTCCATGTTTAAAAAAAATTACTACTATGCTTTGTGAACTTAGCCAAATAGTAGCTCTTTTCCGCATTATTTCTAATCGTCTTAAATTTATTCCTATAAGTCGTGAATTTGGTTTTATTTGCAGGGTAGGTTTTTTTTATATAACTCAGATATAGGCGAGCATTTTTTCCCTTGACTTAAGAAGCCCTCGTGTCATCCAAGGGTGTTTAAGCATGATTTTACTTTTATTCTTGCACGGGATATAAGGAAATGCTTTGTTATAACTATTTTTATATTTTGTTGTAAACAAATCATGGGTTCCAATCGGTTTAAGATAGATTAGTATGGAAGATCTTTTTTCTCTCCTCTTTAATTAGTCGACCGTCCCCCAGTGGAGTATTCTTACAATTATGCGTTTCTAGGTCAAAACTGGCCCAGAATGACAAATGGTCGGATATGTCAGAGATAATAACCTTAGACTGAACAATATTAGGCCATGCATTTGTAAATATATTATCGATCAGTGTTCACGTGTGAGCAGTAATTCTTGTGGGCCTTGTTATCGTGGGTAAAAGATCATGAGGGAGGGCTTACACAGAGACCGGGGACTGATCTACTTACTTACATTTGATTGCTTTCAGGTAATAAACTGGCAATAGAACATCAGTAGACTAACCATATTCTTGTTCATGGTCCACTGCTGATCAACTTTCCATTGTTTCCTCCGTTGATGCACTTACCCAAGACCTGCACCTTTGGATGTCATCAAAACGACTTTGTTTAAATTCCACCAAGACTCAATTGATTTGGTTTGCCACTAAGCAACAACTAAATAAGCTTGACTATTCACTGCTGGCACTCAAGTTTCCTTCTTATACCTACTCCTCCACTGTACGCGATCTGGGTGTCACTCTTGACTCCTCCCTCACCTTTACTGAACATATATCGCTTCTGACTCGCTCCTGCTTCTTCCAACCGAGACAACGGAGAGCTATCAGGCGATCCACTATACCTACTGTCTTTACCTCCATTGTACATGCATTCATTAGCTCTCGGATCGACTACTGTAACTCTCTCCTCCTCGGTCTCTCCATGCTTTGGCTCTCCCCTCCAGTCAGTCTGAATGCTGCTGCTAGTCTCATAGCACGTCTTCCTCGCTGATTCTCTGCGCGAAGTAAATCAATGTTGAAATCACCCATAATAATGATGTGCTTGTTCTTACGTGCTACTTTAGATAATATGAGCTCAAATTCAACGCAAAATTCCTCAAGGTTAGCACCGGGGGGTGTCTATAAATGGTTCCCAATAAACATGTACCTTTCTTAAACAAAACGTTAATAAATAGTCCTTCAAAAGTTTTGGGAGCAAGATTGTACGATGCCAGGTCCAGTACTTGAAAACAAATGCCCTTCGTTATTAACAACCCAACCCCCCGCCTCTGCCAGTAGCTCTCGACCTGTGGATAAAGTGATAACCAGGTATGCTTATTTTTTCAGTCAAGTCAGCGTCGAGCCAGGTCTTCGTGAGGGCTAAAACAGAGACCGGGGACATATCTACTTACATACATTTGATTGCTTTGGCATTAGAACATCAGTAGACTAACCATAAAACAACTACAAATGTTGAAAGCATTTATCTAGTATTAATTTTAATAATACCTTCAGCATCATCATCTTTAAGTGTTATTATCATTACTTGCTTACTTAGTTACTTATCTACTTACTTACCAACTTCTGACGCATTTGCGGTATATTTAGTTATATTTAGTTATAAAACTTGCGCTTTAAACATCTTCATTAGGGTGGAGTGAAAAAAATTAAATTTCTCGAAAATGATCGTAATAGTGATGAATAGTTGCCTTTTGGTATAATTGGTAATCGTGCAAAATATTTTTTAAATTCGTTCTGGAAGATGTGCCCCAAAGTGTTTTAAAATTTGACAATTTTTGAAGAAAATGTCAAATTTAGGAAAATTTAAAGTTCTTAAAATAATTTCACACGCTAATTGTGCCTTTTGGCATAGTTAGTTATCGTGCGAAATATTTTTTTTAATTCGTTCTGGAAGATGTGCCCCAACGAGTTTAAAAATTTTTAAATTTTTGAAAAAATGTCAAATTTTGGAAAATTTAAAGTTTTTAGAATAATTTCACATGCTAATTGTAATAGGGTTTAGGCATTTAAATATGACGTATTTATGACCATGCAAGACAAAATATATAAAACCGTCTTCTAACAGTTTTCTTGCAACAAGTTTTAAAATTTGACATTTGTCACAAATTTGTCAAATTTTGTAGAAATTGTATAAACTTAAAAAACTTTTTAAAAGCCTACTCTAATAGTGTTTCAGCTTTTAGTTATGATGTATTTAATGATCATGTAAAATAAAATTAATAAATGATTGTATGTTAGCAATATTAAATAAACACTAAACAATAAACAATCCTGACAGACTATACTTGTTAGTCACTGAAAAGTGAGTCAATACTTATTTTATTCCATTGATTTAACTCGATTGAAATTCTGCTTTTGTAATTAAAGCAAGACATTAGTTCCCGTGATTCCAATCTGGCAAGGATAAAACGATGTCTAAGGACTTCCGGCAGGTAAGGTGATCTGGAGATTGTATGCCAAAGGTGCATAGAGCCATAATCTGCACGAGGGGTTCTAGGATAATCGCTCATCGGACGATCGCTCATAGGACGGTCGCTCATAGGACGATCGCTCATAGGGACGATCGCTCATAGGGACGATCGCTCATAGGGACGATCGCTCATAGGACGATTGCTCATAGGACTATCGCTCATAGGACGATCGCTCATAGGACGATCGCTCATAGGACGGTCGCTCATAGGACGATCGCTCATAGGGACGATCGCTCATAGGGACGATCGCTCATAGGGACGATCGCTCATAGGGACGATCGCTCATAGGACGATTGCTCATAGGACTATCGCTCATAGGACGATCGCTCATAGGACGATCGCTCATAGGACTATCGCTCATAGGGACTATCGCTCATAGGGACGATGCACATAGGACGATCGCTCATAGGACGATCGCTCATAGGACGATCGCCCATAGGACGATCGCTCATAGGGACGATCTCTCATAGGGACTATCGCTCATAGGGACGATCGCTCATAGGGACTACCGCTCATAGGACTATCGCTCATATGACCATAGAAAAGTACAGTTATCGATAATACACTGAGACCATAGTTTATGGATCCATTTAATTAGCTAGCAATTAGCTTCCAATTAGCCAGCAATTATTAACTACACTTCCAATTGGCTACCAATTATACAACTGATCAAATATTCCAAATGACTTCACAAATATTTCTGAAATGTCCCTACTTTGATGTGCCTATACTTTAAAACTATCTACTAGTTAATAGGAAGTTAATTGCTCGCGTCCCTACTTTTATTCTTATATGTATGTATGGTCCGTATGAGCGATAATAATAATCCGCCCTAAAGCAAAGATCTCAGCTCCTAATACTCCTTCCGATTTTCGTCCTATTTCTGTTCTTCCGATTCTCTCCAGAATAGTTGAAAGGATTTTGGTTAAAACTGTTTTATATCCTAGCATTGAGGAATTACCATCTCCATTATCTATCAAAGATCAATTCGCCTTTCACCCCACCGGTTCTACTACCTCTGCTTTGATAGCAATTCTTCAAAGTATTACTGATATGCTCACTAGTCATGAATATGTTATAATAATATCAATGGATTACTCCAAGGCATTTGACTCTATTCGTCATTCTGCCATTTCTGAAGCTTTATCTCAGCTCGGCATACCAGATAATATTTATAATTGGCTACTCAATAACTTCCAAGACAGAAATCACATCACCAGTTTTGAAGGAAAACTATCAAAAATGGCTTCTATAAATGCAAGGGTTGTACAGGGCTCTGTGGTTGGCCCTCTTGAATTTATACTTGGTACTTCAGATCTTCAACCAGTCAACAGCATGAATAAACTTCCTAAATACGCAGATGACTCGTACCTACTCGTTGGATCCCGGAATATCAACACAGTCTCAGCTAAAATGAACCATATAACTGCTTGGGCATTTACTAAAAATCTACATATTAACCATTCCAAGACTCGTGAAATGGTTGTCATCCGCTCCAACATGACTTCTCTAGCTCAACTACCTTCTTCCTCTCAGCCTCTGGAGTAAATAGATCTACTACCATTAAAATTCTTGGAGTAACCATTGGGGATAAGCTCTCAATGTCTGCTCATATCAATCAGATCCTTTGTTCATGTTCTTCCTCCTTGTATGCCCTTAAAACTCTCCGTGGTCATGGAATTTCTACACAAGCTATTAACGATGTTACTAGAGCTACAACAATCGCTCGACTTATGTACGCTTCCCCAGCTTGGTGGGGTTTCTTAAACAAAGAAGAACTCGACCGTATCCAGAGATTCTATCGTCGTGTAATTCGAGAAAGATTTCTTCCCGTTGATTCTCCCACTGTTGACCACATCTCCAACCTTGCTGATGAACAGCTCTTCAACTCTATTATTAACGATCCCAGCCATGTCCTCCGTACACTGTGTCCCTTACGTCAAGACTCTGGCCATAACCTTCGTCACCGTCCACACTCCTTTGCTCTGCTCCTAAGGACAATAAACATTTCCTCCCTAGATTGATGTTTAAGGATATCTACTAGCATACCACCCACTTCATAGCTGGCACTTCAGAACCTCCTTTTATTTATCCTACTATTTTGTCATCAGTCAATACCTCCTTTTTGTCATTATGTCGATCTTCTTGTTATATTACTATTGTACACTGTTGCGTTATGTCAACTGTCTTTCTGAATAAACGAATATATATATCACAATGTTCAGAATCACCATCCGTAATCCTTATAGCTTTTTAAAGTAAATTGTTTCTTTTCCCCAAAAAATAACTCGGTTACGCGACTTGCGCCTCTCGTCCCACATCGTCAGCTATTTTACGATTTTTGGGTGCTCCAAAATTGCGCACGGACATTCTAGTTTGGAAAGGTGGCAACGCTAGATCCAAAAGCGAAGAGAGGGCATGCAGTTGACCCGGTTGAACAATGACATGTCTGAATCTGAATCATATTTGGTCCATAGCTGACCACCAGTCAGGTCCAGTCTCCCCCAGTGGCACATTCCCGGCCACAACATTGCATGGCATACATAATTCAATTGGAGGTGCGCGATAGTCTAGTGGTTAGCGTGCTGGACTGTGTGTGAACCGAAAGGTCGTGGGTTCAAATCCCAAAAGGGCAGAAATACGTTTCAAAGGTTCTTCTCCACCTGCACCTTCAGTCAACTCAGATATATTGAGCATATTTACTGTACACTCTGGGTGGGAACATGAGGTTGCAAGGGAGAGGAGCGGCCACCCGCCCTCATACGCCGAGGCTAACAAAACGAAGTAGCTAGCATTTTTTCCATGGCTGCCCCGTAAGGAACTGTTCTTCTTCTTCTAACATATGCATTAATAACGTCACTCATTCATTCATTCATTCATTCTGGAAATTTATATAGCGCTTCTTCAAGAGACCTACTCAGAGGCGCTCCCAGCCCAGCCACGGCTAAACAGATGGGTCTTGAGTTGTCGTAAGAAAACAAGTGAATTATTCCGGGGGAGCAGCGTAAGGATATCGGAAGACCATTCCAGGTAGACAGGCCAACAACCGAGAAGGCTCGGCGTTGCCTGACTGCGGAGCGGGTCCGAGGGACCAATAGCTCCCCATTAGTCGCAGAGCGCAAAGCTCTGCGAGAAGCTAAGTCAGAAATCGGGCAACAGAGTTCAGACAGGTAGGATGGGGCGCTACCGGAGAGACACCGCCAAACTAGTGCTGCTATCCTGTAGGAGATGCGCTCAGAGGCAGGAAGCCAATGTAAGACGTCACGCATATAGGCAGAGACTGGGGCATATTTTGGAATGCGACCAATAAGTCTAGCAGCAGAACGAAGGACCCGGTCAAGTCGCCCCATTTGGCCCTTGGAGTGACCAACAAGGACCGAGACACAATGGTCAACTCTACCAGTGACAAATGCATGAACTAAGATCACTGCAGCATCATGGGAGACGGACCGCAGTACAACACGCAACTGCCGTAGCTGATAATAACAGTTCCGAGTGACCAAGTTAACATGCTGAGAGAGATTAAGCTCTCGATCCAGCGTAACACCTAGGTCACGAACAGTAAGGGAGAAAGTGATATGGGGAAAGGTTTCAGTCAATAGGTGTAGGTCAACCCCCGCCAGCTGTCTACGACCACTAAGCCAAATGAATTGAGTTTTGGACGGGTTCAGAAGCAACCGGTTTGAGGCCATCCAAGCTGAGAGGGCATCAATAGCGAGGCACATCAACCCAACAGAAGCCACTGCCTCAGCTGGGCGGCAGTTGACATAATACCATGTTTGGATGTCATCAGCATAAAGCTGGTGAAGCAGGCCACATGGCTGTAGCAAGGTGCTAATATCAGAAGTAAACAAAACATAAAGTAGCGGGCCAAGGACGGACACCTGGGGTACACCAAAGAGGCGGGGACCCAGCGGGACCTGGAGGAACCAGCAGTAACACAGTTAGTGCGACCAGTAAGATAGGATGATAGCCAGTCTAACGGTTTGCCAACCAGCCCAAAGGAAACAGAGAGGCGCTGTTGAAGTATGGCATGATCGACAGAGTCGAATGCCGAGCTAGTAGCATCAAAAAGGGTTAAAAGGGTAATCTGACCACAGACCATGGCGCCATATAAATCCGACAGGAGGCGGACCAGTAAAGTTTCAGTGGAATGTTTCGTCCGAAAACCCGACTGGAGGGAGGGGAGTAAACCATTCATATCCAGACAACCAATTAGTTGATTTGGAACAATGCGCTACAATATTTACGTCGTGGTATTTAAAAGAAACTTCTCACGAATTATGTTATGGAGTATACAAATTAAATCGATATAGAAAGATTATAAATATTACTCACCAACACTGAACATGAACATGACTGACAAAAATATCAAACGTAAATCGTTTGACAGCATTCTCGCAATTTTTCTGTCTTGCTACAAACAGTTCGTCGCCTGAGAATTAGACTGTTCTATGTGCAATTTTGGCGTAATCGAGAAAATCGAAAAAGAAAGTTTGGTGCCTTAGAATTTAGTATTGAAAACTCTTTGGTGGGACAAAATAGAGAAAGAATGTTTAGAAAATATTTATGTGGCCATATGCAACTTTTAGTAATCACATCGATTGAAGATTCTAGCATAAGAAAGCATAATTTGAAGGCGATTTGTGGAATCTGTTCAAATAGAACAAAATATTACTGAAACAGCTATGTAATATTAATTGTTATTATGATTCATCATCATATGGAACATTATAACTGTTAGAGAGTCCACATTTTCAGTAAACTCCGATCTTTAAAAATGTCTTAATTTCATTAATAGCACGGAAAGTATTATGGTTTGAAGTGTCTGAAGAAATTCTGGAAAAATCAACTGCTATATACACTATATCGATGTCTAAATGTCTAATTATAAGGCCTAATCATAACACCACGAGGCCTGTTAGTCCGACGACAGGAATAATTGTTATTTAAAAATTCTATATATATGCGCTATCACTTCTAATTTCATTCACCGGCAGAAAAGTGCTCTAATTTACTTCCTGTTATAAACTTTTGTGAAAATCTGCTTCCTATCTTGAGTTAATTTTTATTTGTCGATTTGATCTTTCCATTTTGTCTGTTTATGTAGCCTAATAATCTCCGCCTGTAACGGAATGCGCTTACTATAATAATGTTCTATATGCAATCATAAGCCAATCACAATTTGCCGTTCAGACCACGTGACCATTATAGAACAAAATAATCCTGGGCTATAATCATGAACACAATTTGTTCTATAATATTCACGTGATTAAATCTTTGAAATATAATTGGGTGGTTCACATAGAATATTGTAATCCCAATCGATTAGTAAGAATATGCAAATAGAATAAAATAATTCTGTTCTTTTCCCAGCAAAGGCACCATTTCAACAAACGCGATTTTGTACGAAGATAGAACAAATTACCCTGGGTCGGAATGTGTGCTTAACTCAAAAGTAAACAAAAATGCAGATAGAACACTATAATTCTCAGGCGACGAGTTAATGAGCGAACTTGGTCTGTTACTAAAATATCTCAATATCCCTACTTTAACTTCCAATGGCTTAACATCAGTAATATTTATGACTTCTCGTACACATGTATCGTTATACAGGTAGAAAGCTGAACTGTAAGAGAGCTGCGTCTTGCGAGCTCTAAAGGGTAGGAGAAAGCGTAGGCTATTTACTTTGACCCTTGGACCTTTGTCTTTCCACGCGCTGACAGCGCATCGGGCGACACAGCGGCTCCATATAGTCCAGCGGCATAGCTCCGATATATGAAGTGATTGTGCATTTTGTGATACAAGCATGAAATTTGGCACAGACATCATACATAGTAGTACTAAGAGATATAGATATTGGGTCATGTGAAATATTATTTTTTGGCGGGAAAAAATGGCGGGAAAAAATAAAATATGAATTTTTCATAATTTTTGGGAAAGTGGTCTGCAAATAAGATTTAGGACCGTTTTGCTTAATTGGTTTCAATGTAGATTTTGGTTTCCATTTGGATTTTTAATAAATTACCCGATTTTTATTTATATTATTAAAATATTACAGTTTAAATTACTATTGTTGTTGCAGCACAACTAATAATGTCTATACGGGTCAATATATGGCTGAACTCCAAAAAATTGATATAAAAGGTTTCTCAGTAGATTTTGTTACCATTTGGTATGCTTATTAACATCGCAAAAGTCTACTCTATTCTGACCATTCGAAAAGGGTCAATTTCAAGATGGCGTCCAAGATGGCTGCCGGGAGCTAAAATTGTCTATATCTCAAGCACTATTCAACCTAGAAAGGTGGTTTTGGTGTCTAACCGTAGGGTTTATTGCTCAGTGTTCAGTTAAAATAACTCTAATCACTTTCTGTATCATTTCAAGATGGCGTCCAAGATGGCTGCCGGGAGCTAAAATTGTCTATATCTCAAGCACTATTCAACTTAGAAAGGTGGTTTTGGTGTCTAACCGTAGGGTTTATTGCTCAGTGTTCAGTTTCAAATAACGTTACTTAATATATCATTTACTGACAAATTCAATGGTTATACAGTTTACAGCTACATGTATTGCTTATATATATACAATTAGTCACTACTCATCGTCATCGTCCGACTCCTCTGGAAGGAACTTCTTATGTGGATTGTCCAACTCTTTGCAGGTCGTAGATGCTTCCTGCAGAGTTGTCCAGTTAGGCTCATGTGTGTTATCATCAGCCTTTGTCCAACCCCATATGGTTGGAGATGGCAACTCAGGATTTGGTAGCAGAATCTGCCCCAACACGAGGCTTCTTTGGCAAAGTGCCCCTTGATGTGTTGCTCCAAAGCTGCCTTCGTTGGTGGGATTAACTGAACATTGCATTTCTTGGCAAAGAACTTTTTCCGTGCTTTGTTGATGTCTGAGTCTGTGCTTGTGCGGTCATACATAAGTATCACAAACCTTTCGATGGAATGGAAGACATCAACTAGTATTGCAGATGCTGCACATGATACTCTAAGCAAGGCACTTGTCAGATCTGGATAAGCAGTCCAAATGGGCCAAGCGTTTTGCTTACCATGTCCAGACAAACTGGACACAGTGTCACAGCCTGTCAATGCGTGAAACATTGGCAATGCTTCTGCCCTCTCTGGTCCAAGACCAGGATCAATTTCATGAGCTGCTGAGTACTGGAAATTCCTTCCAACTTCAAAAGCGAGCCATATCTTATCCTCCAGTGCCAGTGTTTGTGCAACAGAAACGGCTAGTACCTTTGCCCGTTCAATTCTTGCAGTTCTTTTTAAGGACTCCGCGTTATAAGTGTCCCATACTATATCCACGCATGTAGCACTCTGGAACTTTCCATTGATAAAAGGAATGAAAATGTGTCTGGCATGCTCATCGAAGTTCTTGAATAGAGCTGGTTTCAACATGTGTACAATAGCAGCACCGTCAAGAATTATATTGATCACAACAGGAGCATCCAGCTGGGCATGCGATAGATTTTCGAAGCATGCTCTAGAAGAAATGGACTACTATGTACTTCTGCCAAGCATGCTCTAGAAGAAATGGACTACTATGTACTTCTGCCTGTGGACAGTGTCAAGTTAAAAAATGGACAATCCACATAAGAAGTTCCTTCCAGAGGAGTCGGACGATGACGATGAGTAGTGTCTAATTATATGTATAAGCAATACATGTAGCTGTAAACTGTATAACCATTGAATTTGTCAGTAAATGATATATTAAGTAACGTTATTTGAAACTGAACACTGAACAATAAACCCTACGGTTAGACACCAAAACCACCTTTCTAGGTAGAAAGATATAGACAATTTTAGCTCCCGCCAGCCATCTTGGACGCCATCTTGAAATTGATCCTTTTCGAATGGTCAGAATAGAGTAGACTTTTGCGATGTTAATAAGCATACCAAATGGTAACAAAATCTACTGAGAAACCTTTTATATCAATTTTTTTGGAGTTCAGCCATATATTGAACCGTATAGACATTATTAGTTGTGCTGCAACAACAATAGTAATTTAAACTGTAATATTTTAATAATATAAATAAAAATCGAGTAATTTATTAAAAATCCAAATGGAAACCAAAATCTACATTGAAAACCAATTAAGCAAAACGGTCCTAAATCTTATTTGCAGACCACTTTCCCAAAAATTATGAAAAATTCATATTTTCTTTTTTCCCGCCATTTTTTCCCGCCAAAAATAATATTTCAGCGTGGCCCAATATCTATATCTCTTAGTACTACTATGTGTGATGTCTGTGCCAAATTTTATGCTTGTATCACAAAATGCACAATTGATTTGCTATGCCGCTGTACTAATACCACTATTTACTTTGAGTAAACATTTATTGGCGAATCTGAAAGAATCTCATTTGTCTTTGCACAGCTTCTTTTACAATCAGCATTGTTATCACTCTGCGTAAAATATAATATAATATAAATATGATACATTAGAGAGTGTAATTAGGTGAATAAACAACCTTAGTTTTGGATAAGTATTGTAACATATGATTTTGGTTAACAGATACACAAGCCATTTTTTTCCGAGTTTCGGACATGTCCCCAAAGGACATAGATGTAATCATAAATGCATGGTTGCACTCGTACATATTCCAATTCTGTTCAGTTTATTTTTCCTTGTTATGTTAAGACGCAATGTGAATATGCGCTCGTGAATAAGCTGGTGCCCTGCGCTTAGCTTTCAAGAGGCGCTTTAGCAATTTTGAGTTTACGATTACGATTAAATTGCTTTAACAGCCATGTTTACGGCGCATTTGAGGGGATCGTGAAATGCACTTCACAAAACTCCAGATAAATGCATACATACATACATGCGTACATACAAACATACAGAGTTGCATACACACATACATATACAGTAGGGTGCCCAGAAAACCAGTGATAAAATTTAAAGTTCGTAATTTTTTAGGTGGTACCCCCTAAAGTCGTTATCTCTGTTCAGTAAAATAACAGTGTAAAATTTCAGCATTTTATGTTAATATTTACTGGTTGCTCAACATGAGTAAAGTTTCTGCTATATCGCAATCTTTCGTACATGTTGCAGTTTTCTTGTGTACTGCATTTTGGTTCACCATTATACTTGTTACTTCTTGATTTACTAATTGTTTTGGTCTGTAAATATTCTTTGGGTGCAATCTTTGTTATTGCATACAAAATTTTTTTATTAAAATATATAATTGTCATCATATTTCGTATCCCAACAACAAATGAACGGAATGCCATTGAGAAGCTGGAAGACATGTTTTACCGATGGCAGAAACTGAAAAGAACATTAATAGCAGAACTGAGACCCAGGTAGCTAATGACACTGCCCTGGTCGAAGATTTGGAGAAACTATTTGATGTAGCAGATGCAGATGCCATGTCACTGATTACTATTGCTGAAGACAAGTGTTTCTTAGAAGGCTATATGGATAGTGTGGACACACTGTGACACAGCATTAGCTAGAACGATGACAGAAAGGTAAAGAGACTGAAGAAGAAGGAATATCTCAGAAGTAAAGAAGAAGAAAGAAAAAAGAATATCAAAGTTCAGGCAGATGATGACTTCACTTCAAAAGAAGAACTGACCACAATGACAGCTGATGAAGTTGAGTCTAATTTAGAACCACGCTGCTCATCTAGAAATACGAAATGCCAGTATGTGCCTATTGTTACAACAGGGTTAAGTGCTGCACTAAATCGGGCAAATGTCAGCAACTGTAGTGCAACATTTATTCTGGCTGAGACTGCAAGAAGCCTTGGACACGAGATATCTAGCTTAACTGTCAATCCTGAGTCAATCAGAACAACCAGATCAAGTTTTCGTGAACAGACAGCCAAAGCTGAAAAGCCACTTTTGATCCGTCAGTAGCCTTAGTTGTGCACTGGTACGGCAAGATGTTGCCGGACATTACAGGTAGTGAGCAGGTTGACCGATTACCAGTCTTGGCATCAGGTTTTCATGTGCAGCAGCTTCTCGACGTGCTGAGGCTTCCGAATGGTACGGGTGAAGCAACTAGGAGTTAATTGCAGAAAGAGGAGCTAAGTACCCTTGCATTTTTCAATGATGCTGTAAACAGCAACACCAACATAAAGATGATCAGCGCTGTAAAGAAACAAGGCTCTGATGAACCACCCAAACGAATCCAGATGGAGTCAAGTACAATTCCTGAAAAGGAACTTGATAACTAAGCAGTACAATGCCATTCTTTCGCATACTTGGGTTGAATGCTGAATTCCTTGCACATGCAGATCCAGACAGGTAGCAGACCTTTGAGATTCCAGGTAAACACGAAATATATGTCAAAAGTTTAGTAGTGGTAAATGAGTGGACTGAGCAGAGCGAGCCGTGCAACTGATTCAGGACTTCAGCAGCTCCATTACAAGAAGTGAAGCCACAGAGCAAAGTACCCAGCAGCCAGAAAGTCGCTGCTTGTCAATGATGATATACCGCAGTAGAAGAGTAGGAGACTGCTTACTAGTGATTGACTCTTTCAAAAAGACTGCTGCATCGACTGTGTTATGGCAGTTTGTTATCCATTTTGTTAAAAGTACAGGTCTTATAAACACTTAACAGTGCTGTATCGGAAACAATAAATTTTGTGCGATAAATAAGTGAGAATAACATTATAGTGTCGGATAGTAATTCTGTTAACTATACAGATCTGTGTTGAGCAACCTTTAAATTTGTATCAAAAATTCTAAAATAATTACTGTGAACTTCTCTCATGACAGATAACAAAATGGGAGGTACCACAAAAGAAATTCGGAAATTAATTTTTGACGGGCACCCTGATACACAGGCATCAAGTAAAGCAGAGATTGCAATTTACCAATGTTGTTGTCGTTGGCAGCACATTTTCCCTGTGGGAACTTGACGAGGTTTATCCAACCCAGAAATTAATTAATTAATTAATATCTTAGTCCCTGAAGGATCATAATTTATGTAAATCACATGTACCTTGGGGCATAAATGATGATGATGATGATGATGATGATTACGACGATGATGATTATGACGATGATGATTACGACGATGACGATGGCGATGGCGATGGCGATGGCGATGGCGATGACGATGACGATGATAATAATAATAATAATAATAATAATAATAATAATAATAATAATAATAATAATAATAATAATAATAATAATAATAATAATAATAATCTGCGAAGAAACTCAGCAGAAACTCAGAATTGTTTGCTGGGTTCCCAAAGGCGCGCCTTTTATTCCTACAGTCTGTTGAGAACGCGGCTGCCAGGCTCATTTCCCGTTCCCTCGCTTCTTTCACAAAACCACCTCTATTACTGATGTACTTCACTGGCTTCCTGTTCCTTCCGGCATTAAATACAAGGTCCTCCTCCTGGTCTCTAGGAATCAGCAGGGAAAGCTCCTGTGACCCAATGCGTAAGCCTCTCTCTGCTCCCTCTTCCCGCACTTCTCGGTTGGAATGTGAGCTTCCTATAAGGTCAACGTTCTTCATTGTTCCGCGTCTGGTAACCCGACTCCAACTTACGAATGGATAGATGTTGATACCTGCACGAGACAATGGCAAATGGAGAAACCAATGCGTTTCAATGCACAGCTGGGAATGTGGTTGCCGGAGAAGAGAGGACATCTTGTACGAAAATCACAATAAATTTTACGGGTTAAACTTTCATGTGCAGTTTTTATTTAGGCATACTTTGTACCGTAATAAAGCCGATAGGAGCTAGGAGAATAGGAAATTCTTTGAGAATCAACGATTGGATTATTCCTGCATCCAATTGTCGCTTCTCAGCCGAAGGGCTCAGCTGCAGAACCTGAACATACTGGCTCATCTAGAGCAACAAAATGTTCCAGATTGTAACAAAGAATGGCAGTTGAAAAGAAACGTGTTGTGTAAGTTGTGCAAATGAAAGCGCATTTAACTGCAGTAAAGGTTTTGAAACAATTAAAGGCTATGTTCGTTAGAAATGCACGATAGGCGCATGAAAAATTTCGTTGATGTCTTTTAGGGAATGTACTTTAATCGTTGGCTGTGGAGCGGTTGGTGTAGGAATCGCACTTATTATAATGGGATTCATTTTGTGGAAACAAATCAGAAGAAAAGGTTATATGTTTAACTAAAAAAACAAAACTACAAATTGGTATAACATTGATATATTTTCAACCATGATTTTTTCCATTTCATCACGTAGTTTAGATAAATTTTCAGTCATCAGATCAAAATATAAACTTATCTTCCTTACACGGAACATTTGAAAATTAAAATCTGAAAGCGTACCTTATATAAACAATGTTGCAGAGATGTATTGGTCTGTTTCACAGATGCTTATAGTAAGCAACATGCTTCTAATGAAAGAAGCCGTTCAATACACGATTACGAATCCGTACATTCAGATGATCTGCATTCCATTCAAGCAAGTCCTGATATCGAAATGCACCAGTATTTGACCCTCGACCACTCAATAATTGAAGCAGAAATGGACCAGTATTCGATCCTCGACCAGTCAATAGCTGAAGCAGAGATGAACCAGAATCCGACCCTCGACCAGTCAATAAAAGCAGAACTGAACCAGTATTCGACCACCGACCAGCCAATAACTGAAGCAGAAATGGTCACGGCTTTTGCTGAATTCAATCTTCAGTACAGCACCCTGGGCGATCGTCCTATCGTCCAAGAGCCTCAGCCTTACACTTCTTTAGATTTCACGATTTCAGATGCAGAGTCGAATCAAAGGAGTTAAACAGAGACTACGAGAAACTAAATTATAACGTTGAAATGCAATTAACGGATTCAGGCGAACATTTCACTTAAACATATAACAGGAAGAAAGAGAGAACAAATGACTACTACAATGTCAAAATTGAAACTAATGTTTCTGAGGAAAGTAGCTGCTCAAGTTTTTAGGCAACTCTAATTATAGATTGGACTTTAACAAATTTATATAATTGGCTATAAACATTTTATATATACAGATTGATTTGCTTACTGTAAGAAGGAGTATATAAGTTTATACAGACTAATGTGTAAATGGGTAGGTAATTATTATTGTTTGGGTAAGTTTATGTTATATCCTGTATAACCTCAAATGAAAAATGCAATAGTTGAGCTCTCGGCGTAGGACCTTTTGGGTATTGACTTGATTACGGATTCCTTTGGTGACCGTCGGTTGATGCTTTGTGCATAAGACAAGGGGCGTTATAGCTGCTTCTAATTAGTAATACTGATAATGGTAATGCTAATGATGATGATGATGATGATGATGATGATGATGATGATGATGATGATGATGATGATGATGATGATGATGATGATGATGATGATGATGATGATGATGATGATGATGATGATGATGATGATGATGATGATGATGATGATGATGATGATGATGATGATAATGGTAATTCTAATGATGATGATGATGATGATGATGATGATGATGATGATGAAGATGATGATGATGATGATGATGATGATGATGATGATGATGATGATGATGATGATGATGATGATGATGATGATGATGAAATTGGTAATGATAAAACTGATAATAATTAGCGCCACACTGCCACTTAATCAGAAGCACATTTCAGGATGGCCGTGATCTTTACTTTAAGAGAAAAACAGAGGAAGTGGATTGGCAAAATACTAAGAGGGGATTCTCTACTGAGACCTATCATGGAGAAAGATTGGACGGAAAGAGAACGACAGCAAGATCTAGACGAAAGTTGTTGCTCTGGATGATGGTGGATGGATACAGTAAATTTAAGGAGGAGGTCCGGCATCGAATGGAGAGGCGCAATTGGATATCTGAACATGTCGACGGAGGGGGGGGGGGCGGAGGAAGAACTTGAAGAGAAAGTCAATGCTTTTCAGATATCAATCATTTTCTACAGGTAACTTAATTTTGATTGATCCTGTGGATCATTTTTACCCTGGGTCAAAATAATAATAACAATAACGATAAGAATAATGCACCGAGTATAAGCTTTAGTTGATCAGGTTAGACTGACTTATGTGATATGCATGTAATATAGATCTACTATATTTTTAGATATACGAATCATTTAATTATATATGCCTAATGCATTTTATAGCGCGAAAATAATATGATAGATATAGATATACTTGACAATTTCGCAATTATAAATATGGATTCTAGCCATACTGTTTAAAATATCTTGATCTTTTTCTTCTTGTTATGGTTTAACTGGTTTAGGAGCCTTCGCTCCAGTAGGTGTGAAATAGGTGATCTTCTGCACCAGCTCATGCACTAAATTTATGGGAACAATGAATATTTATTTACCACTCAAAGGTATTCGAAGGTTCTCAACCAATTAAAAGTTAAAATAGATTTTCTAATGATCTTTAAATGTGTAGTCAATATACAATGTCCAGCTCAACTTTTAAAAGCTTAGAATAATGAACAGTAAGTCAAAGTCTCTAACAAAATGCATTGAAGTGTAATTATCTCAGCTTAAAAACGGTCTTAGAACATTTTATTTGATATATGAAGTCTTAATCAGTTTAGTTATACAAATTAATGCAATAAGAGTATGAAGATATATGGCTGCGTTAAAAAAAACGGTACGATCTCGTAATTTCTATGAAGAAATACAATGCGAAATAATATTTGCGATATATTCTATCGTAAATGTCAAACATTTACTATTTTTATTTTAATATATTTCTAGATCTATATCTGGCATACTTATTTCATATTATAACACTAGAGTTAGACTGATGGGTAACTTGATGTCATAGAGTTATCCATAAGACTTCTGTTAGTTTACAGGAAAATATCGGCAGAATTTGCTGTACCTATATTTTCCTGCTCGCTTTCAAAACGCACCTCTGAGTAATTTCGAAGGCTATTGACAAAATAAATTGAGTTCTGTTGCATTGTCTTAAATAAATATTTAGCCATTTTATGTCTAATGTCGTTCTTACATTCACGAGTACCTGCTGAAATACGGTCTCAAAGCATTGAATTTCACATATGTAGTTTTAATCCGTATAATCATATTATAGGAAGCAATGGAAAAGGTGTATCATGACGATCGCTAGAGCTCCAGGAGTTGACAGCACAAGGTGAATCATATTAACTTGTACAATAACAGTATGGACACTTGTGGCTGTTCTAGCATGACATTGTGTGCATAATAGTCTAGGCTTGGATTTAAAAAAGGCTCTAGAAATGACTGTTAAAAGGAAATCATGTAACAATTTGCTACTCGGTGTTTCTAGATTAATTTGACCCTGCTGAAAACGAAAATCGCGGGTAGGAAGCTGGATTTTTTGCGGTTCAATGAGAAAACAAGATGGCGGCCAAAATGGCGGCCCGTATCTTCATAAGGCTATTAGTAAAGTTATATATGTGATGGAAACCTGATTTTAGAGTCTAAATTAACATTTTCTGGGTCAAGAAATGCGATGGAACTAAAGACACATATGTATAACTGCCAGAAAACAAAATGGCGGACGAAATGGCGGACAATATCTTCAAATGGCTATAAGTAAAGTCATGTTTGTGATGGAGAAATGATTTTAAAGTCTAAATTAACATTTTCGGGGTCAAGGAATGCGACGGATCTAAAGAAACATATGTGGCACTGCCAGAAAATAAAAAGGAGCATGTCCAGTCAGCATTACGACCAATCCGTCGCTGAACAGAGTGCGGCATTGTTGCCGGAAAATTGGCAGAATTTTCTTGCCATGCTTTAAAACAAGGTTGATCTAGCTGCACTTCTAGCCATTCAGCTCTCAACAGCCACATAATGGCGATCTAGATGTGGTTGTTGCTGTTGGTTTCCTGGAAGAAGATAAGGTATTGTCTATTGCCGGTTCTGATGTGACTACCTTAGCAGCAACACACGAAGAAGCTGATACCAGAATAATTGTGCATGCTTCGCAGACAAACCAAGAAACCTTAGTCATTAGTGCAAGAGATAGCGACGTGATTCTGCTGTTGCTGCATCACTATCAACGTAGTAAATGTGATGAGGTGTGGGTGATGGCAGGAACATCAGCAAATTGGAAGTTCATTCCAATTCACACAAATGCTCATTTTGTCTTCTGGCAGTGCCACACATGCGTCTATAGTTCCATCGCATTCCTTGACCCCGAAAATGTTAATTTAGACTCTAAAACCAAGTTTCCATCACACACATGGCTTTACTTATAGCCATTTGAAGATATTGTCCGCCATTTTGTCCGCCATTTTGTTTTCTGGCAGGGCTACATATGTGTCTTTAGTTCCATCACATTCCTTGACCCCCTGAAAATTTTAATTTAGACTCTAAAATCACGTTTCCATCACATATATAAGTTTACTTATGGCCATATGAGGGATACGGGCCGCCATTTTGGCCGCCATCTTGTTTTCTCATGGAACCGCCAAAAATCCAGCTTCCTACCCGCGATTTTCGTTTTCAGCAGGGTCAAATTAATCTAGAAACACCGAGTAGCAAATTGTTACATGATTTGCTTCTAACAATGTCATTTTAAGATTCCAATCCTAGTCTATAAGCCAAACTGTATGATGTACCCGCCTCACTCTATTGTTGCAAAATATTAGCATAGACTGGGGTCGTCTCAGAAACCTGATCTGGAAGGATTAGAACATGGATACTACTGGCTGCAAGTGAACAGTAAACAGCTGGTTGGTGAACAATAACCGGTCTATGTTCATGCATTCGTGTGCTCTCGGATTGACTACTGTAATTCTCTCCTTATTGGCCTTCCCAAGATCCGTCTTTCTCCTCTCCAGTCCGTACTCAATGCTGCTGCTAGACTCATTGCCCGCCTTCCTCGGTTCTCTCATATCTCCACCTTCATGGTTGAACACCTCCTGTCGTGGTCTACGCGGGTGCATGCATCAAGGGAAGAAAACCGACGCGTCAACAAGCTTGTTTACAACGCACGGAAAATTCTGCAGCAAGCTGTCAACATTAATTCGTTGCATGCAACAAGGATATACGTGTTCAGTAGGACTTTCCAGGGAAAAGTACAGTGACGTCACAGAACGTTCTGGAATCCGGGAGAACTCTATATAAGATAGACCTGATGTACATTAGGGGCCTTTTGACGAAGATTTGTAAACGTTGAAACATTGATCGTATAACGTTCAATCGAGACCAGCCAACCTGTGTGCTGTCTACGATTGTGATATTTGATAGACGAGTTGACTTACTCTACACTTAATCGACTTTATTTTTAAATAAAGATCTTTTAATAGTTCCTTCGTTGGTTCGTCGTTGCGATCGAAGGAGTCGACCGCGACATTATTGGTGGCAGCGGTGGGATCATCGGTGTTGGATCCGGTGAAGAAGACGCGAGCCGGCGGAGGAAGGAGTCAACCCGGAGGATCAAGAGACGGTCTGTTCCAGACAGCGAGCGGATCGAGACGCCTTTCTACCGTGGGAGACGGGTGAATCGGCATACGACAGTCGGACGGACGAAGTGCGTCGTTCGGCTGAGACAGCAGAAGACAGCAGTCAACATACGGGTAAGATCCTAGGTGTTGTCGTGGCTGAGAAGGAGAAAAGAGAGTGGAGTTGCAGCCGAGTGGGAGGCAGCCATTATTTCTCTTTCAATATCTGCTGATTATTTCTTTGAAATTTGATCCATTGTTGTGATCGAGGCCAGACTTGCGTGAGCTTGTAGAGTTTTTGCGTACTTGGCGAGTGTACTTCTTTGGATACTGCATAATTGCACTTTGGGTTGTGGAATTTTCCTTTTGTGTGGCGGGTTTGCCGCGTGGTGTCTGTTTTTTTTGTTGATTGTTGTTGACTGACTGTTTGTAAAAATGGAAGCGTTGCCAACAGAGATGCAAGCGAATATTCGCAAAATGTCGTCTGAGCGCCTTAGGGTGTATCTTATGAAGGCAGGAAGGGACGAAGATGATGTTATGTCATGGGATCGAAATCAATTAATGGAAGAATGGGCCATGGAGATTGGAAAAGAGGAAGAGGAATTTAAGGGTAGTCCAATATCTCCAACAGGAGTGGATTACGAGCTGCAGAAGCGCCGTCTGGAGTTCGAAATCCGTAAATATGAAGAACAAAGGGAGGAACGGAAGGAGAAGGAAGAAAGAGAAAGGGAGGAACGGAAGGAGAAGGAAGAAAGAGAAAGGGAGGAACGGAAGGAGAAGGAAGAAAGAGAAAGGGAGGAACGGAAGGAGAAGGAAGAAAGAGAAAGGGAGGAACGGAAGGAGAAGGAAGAAAGGGAGGAAAAGAGGAGAGAGGAAGAAAAGAAAGAACAAAGGGAGAAGGAAGAAAGAGAAAGGGAGGAACGGAAGGAGAAGGAAGAAAGAGAAAGGGAGGAACGGAAGGAGAAGGAAGAAAGGGAGGAAAAGAGGAGAGAGGAAGAAAAGAAGGAAAGGAAAGAGAAAGAAGAAAGAGAAAAGAAGGAACGGAAAGAGAAAGAAGAAAGGGAGAGGAAGGAAAAGCAGGAAGAACGAAATGTTAGAGATTCTTTAGCAAGTCGTACTAAGCGTTATAGTGATGCCCTTAAGAATATTCTTTGGAAATTTCCTTCCGACCCTATAGAAATTCCAGGTTTCTTTGATCACTTGGATGGTTTGTTTAATGTGTATGAGGTGGATGAAGATGTTAGAGCAAAATTATTGCTAGCCATTTTAAGTGAAAGAGCTAAGGCATTAACCATGCGCCTTACTGAGGCACAGCTCCATGACTACAAATTCCTGAAGGAGTTTTTGCTACGGGAGTTTAAGATAAGCCCTTCAAATCTTAGAGCCCGATTTTGGTCGTTGCACAAAGCATCGGACGAATCATTTACGATCTATTCATCCAAATTGCGTGTGGCTCTTATGTATTATTTGAAAAGTAGAAAGATAACTGATGAGTTTGATAAACTTGTAAGTTTATTGGTTGCGGATCGGCTTAAGGAGTCCTTGTCGAAGGCTTGTTTAGATTATATCTTGGCCCAAGAAAAAGAGGAGTGGTTGAGCTGTGAAGACATAGCTAATGCGGCTGACATTTATGTAGCGTCGCATGATGGTGGGAATGACTTAGTATGCCGTAGTCATCCGACACCGAAGTATAACAATTGGACGAGAGGTCAACCACATGTTCAAGTCAATAACCAGACAGCTCAACCCAAGTCTCCCAAACCGGAAATAAGGGGTGAAGCCAAGATAGGTGCGAGGGTGTCTCAGGAGGAGGCCAAGGTAAAGGGTCTCTGTTTCCTATGTCATCAGAAGGGTCATATGGCAAGGGAGTGCCAGACCAAACCAAGTTCTAAAAAGGTGAGTACTTGTATATCTGGGAACCCAACTGAAGAAGTGACCGACTTATTTGTTGAGAAGGTCAACGTGTTGCATGAGATACCTGAACAGGTAAAGCAAGGGAATTTATTGGATAATTCTAAACCAATAGGGTTGGAAACTGCTGTAAGGGTATACGAGAATAGTATTGATGGATTACACGAGAGGTCGTATATCAATGTACAGATTGAAGATCTCCCTTCTCAGCCAGCATTATCTGATTCAGGAGCAGAAATTTGTTGTATTGATAAGAAATTAATTGAGTCACTAAACTTACCCGTGATTAAACGGATTAATATAATTGGTTTTCAGGGAGAAGGATGTAAGGCAGATGTAGTATACCTACAAATGAAATTAGCTAATTCAATGGAAGGAACGACGAACATTGCGCCATCTTTGTGCGTCATGTTCGCTGTAGTCCCTGAACTAAATGAACGGGTTATTCTGACACCCCATGTTGTGGACCTATTAAGGGATAGTTCACAATATGTAGTGATGGTAGCTGGCGTAGATCGATGTGTACAAATAAATAAAGGGGCAGAAGAAGATAACTTAGAAGTTAACAGCAACGAATCCTTGCCGTCAGAAGTGAATGAATATTCTCAGGAGCAACTAGTTGATGATTCAGATAATTTTCTTGATGTTGAGTCAACAGAGTTCAAGTCTGATGAGGGAGTAGCGAATAATGATACTTTATTGCGTGAGCAACAGAATTGTCACAGTCTTATACCTTGCTGGCAACAAGCGAGACAGAATAAAAATAATTTCTTTATAGATAATAACCTCCTGTACCACAAAGGGGAAATTATGGGACATAAGGTTAATCAATTATGTTTACCGGAAGATAGAATCGAGGTTGTCTTGCGAGTAGCACACGATGCCCCATGTGCTGGGCACATGGCTTTTAAGGCAACGAGAGCCAGGATCAAATTAAACTTTTGGTTTCCAAGAATGGATGAGAGGATTCGCGAATATTGTGCGTCTTGTCAAATTTGTCAACTAAGAACTCCAGTTAAAGTGGCAGATCGAGTCCCGATCACTCCTATTCCGAGGGCGGATGAACTCTGTTTTAACCATCTAAATATGGATTGTATTGGCCCTATGGTAGTGACTGGAGAATCCAACAAATCGAAACCCCAGTACAATTATGCTCTGGTTCTGGTGGACAAATTTTCTCGTTGGCCGATGGCGTATCCTCTTAGATCGCTGAATGCAAAGGGAGTTTGTGAAGCTCTGTTGCAAGTTTTTACAACTTTTTCTATTCCAAGGATCATCAGTTCTGATTGTGGTACCAACTTTACCAGTCGTTTGACGAAAGAATTCTTGCGGCGAATGGGTTGTAGTCCCAGATTTAATACCCCTGGACATCCTGAGGCAGCTGGATTGGTTGAAAGATGCAACCAAAGCTTGAAAACCATGATCTTTAAGCTTGCTCAATCTGATCCTCGTGGATGGCACCAATTGTTACCGTTTGTTCTGTGGAGCCTTAGAGAAAAACCTTCAGGCACGACTCATATTTCGCCATTCACTATGGTTTATGGAACTCTTCCTCGGGGTCCACTTAGTGTGTTGAAGGAATCGTGGGCTGGCGAACGAAAAGTACCTCTTAACTTAGGTAAATCACCCGAAGAGTATCTCCAATCACTGAAGGAAAACCTCGAATTCGCGAAAGTTTATGCAGATTACTATAGTGATATAGAAACAAAGCGGTATGCAGATTATTATAACTTGCGTAGTACTGACAGAAAATACGAAGTTGGAGATAAAGTAGCAGTATTAGCACCAGATTTTGGTAGTTCTAAATTTTATAGTCGATGGCAAGGACCTGCTACCGTAGTCAAGGTTAAATCCCCATATTCTTATATAGTAGAAATAGAGGGAAAACAAAGACATTTACACGCAAATAAGATCAAGCGATACCATGAACGACTCGAACAAGCGATGATCAATAGTTGTTCAGTAATTGTTGATCAAGATGAAGAATTTGGTATAGTAGAGGTTGTAGATCAGGAAGAACGTGAACAAATAAGCCCGAGTAAGCGAATTGATCCTCTGATTATAGCGCATCTTTCGCAAGAGGAACAGAAGCAACTTTTTGAAATTTTGGATCGGCACACGGCAGTATTTGTGGATAAACCTGGGTATTGTCCAGTATTAGAACATGAAATTAAGATAACTCATGATTTCACTCCTAAGCGTTTAAGGGCATATAAAGTACCTGAGCTACTTAAACCTGAAGTACAACGCCAGATAGAAGAAATGTTGGCATTAGACATCATTCGACCATCGAAAAGTGAAATGGCCAGTCCGGTAGTTTGTGTTTTAAAGGGACCCAAAGGTCAAAATGGCGTTCGATTGGCAATTGATTATCGCCATGTTAACAAATATTCTCTAGGTGATTGTTACCCGACCCCAGACATTGCTGACATCTTACAAAAGGTGGGACGGGCAAAGTTTATTAGTGTTTTCGACGCGAAATCGGGGTATTGGCAAATTCCAGTTCGGAAAGAACATCGATGGCTTACGGCATTCGTATGTGATGCAGGACTTTTTGAGTTCACAAGAATGCCGTTTGGACTCAAGTCCGCTAGCAATACCTTTATTCGTGCTATGACCCAAGTTTTACATCCAGTGCGAAGTTTTACCGAACCATTCGTCGATGATATGGCAGTGGTTTCAATGAATTGGAATGACCATTTAGAACATCTAGAGAAATTCTTGCAAACTATTGAGGAAGCAGGACTCACTTTGAATTTAAGAAAATGTAATTTTGCACAAAACAAAATAAAGTTTGTTGGCCATATAGTAGGGTCAGGTTGTATTGAACCTGATCCAGGTAAGATCGCTACGATCAATGATATCCATCCTCCAACAACAAAGAAAGAAGTTAGAAAGGTTATGGGTTTTTTCAGTTACTTTCGAAATTTTATACCTGCTTTAGCTGAAAAAGCACGGGTAATAACTGATTTGACACGAGATAACATACCTACGAAGGTGCCTTGGGAGCAAAAGCATCAAGAAGCACTAGATAAGTTAAAGGATGATCTCAGTAAAGCTACACAGTTGCATACCATTGATTTCACTAAGGAATTTGGTTTAAGTGTTGACGCAAGTGCCACCGCGGTCGGGTGTTGCTTGTTTCAGTGGACCGAAGAAGGTCAAGAAAAACCAATTGCTTTTGCTAGCCTTAAACTTACAGACACACAGATGCATTGGTCTACAATTGAGAGAGAGGCTTTCGCAGTAATTTGGGCACTTAAACGATTCAAGTCATGGATATTCTTATCAAAGATAATCATTTATTCAGATCATAATCCTTTGTCTTATCTCACAGATGCAAGCCCTAAGAGTGCGAAACTGACTCGTTGGGCGTTAGCATTGCAAGAGTTTAACGTGGACTTTCGATATCGTCCTGGACGTCAGAACACGGTGGCTGATTTCCTCTCTCGGTTGTGACTCGGATGGTGAAGGGGGAAATGGCCCGACACACAAGGATCGAGCCCGCAAATTGTATAGATAAATTGACTAACTGATGTGTTTTGTTTTGTTTGTATATGCTGTGTCGAGATGAAGTCTGGAGGCCCGGCTTGATTGTGATGACCCGTTCGGGATGGTGCTGAAGACGTGTCATCATCTGAGGGCGGAGGGAATGTCGTGGTCTACGCGGGTGCATGCATCAAGGGAAGAAAACCGACGCGTCAACAAGCTTGTTTACAACGCACGGAAAATTCTGCAGCAAGCTGTCAACATTAATTCGTTGCATGCAACAAGGATATACGTGTTCAGTAGGACTTTCCAGGGAAAAGTACAGTGACGTCACAGAACGTTCTGGAATCCGGGAGAACTCTATATAAGATAGACCTGATGTACATTAGGGGCCTTTTGACGAAGATTTGTAAACGTTGAAACATTGATCGTATAACGTTCAATCGAGACCAGCCAACCTGTGTGCTGTCTACGATTGTGATATTTGATAGACGAGTTGACTTACTCTACACTTAATCGACTTTATTTTTAAATAAAGATCTTTTAATAGTTCCTTCGTTGGTTCGTCGTTGCGATCGAAGGAGTCGACCGCGACACCTCCATTGGCTCCCTCTCTCTGCCCGTATACAATTCAAAGTGCTTATTCTTGTGCTTAAATCTCAGCTGGGTTTTGCTCCACAGTACTTACGTGATCTGTTTCAACGGCCTCATTCTGCTGCTTCGCTGCGTCGTCTCCGATCTTTTGATCGTCTTGACCTCTTAGTTCCTCGTGTCAGGACAACTATGGCTCAGTCCAGGTCCTTTGCCTGCATAGGTCCCTCACTTTGGAACCGACTTCCTCCTTCTGTCCGCACCACCATTCTCTCTGGTAGCGTTGCTTCTTCCTTTTCTCACCTTAAATCCTGCTTTTTCTCTCGGGGTCTCGCGCACTGGGAGCGCCTCTGAATGGTATATACCGCGAGAGGCGCTTTATAAATGCCCATATACAATACAATACAATACAATATCCGGTAACGGGCTGTAACCCTCGGAAACATCCTTAGTTGTAAAAGCCGTGTTCGCTTTCGTCAGTGGCGCTGGCGATGTTTTGATTTCTGCCTTGGGATTTGATTCGTAAACTGGGGATCTCCTCTGAGGATTCTCATCGGTAGAATTTTCTTGGGTTCTTGATTTATTCACAATGCAAAGATCATATCTATGTTAAAAGTATGATAGTAAAACTATATAATGCGTATTTGAGAAAACAAGGTATGATATGGTAAGATATAAGATATAAGTAAGTAAGTAAGTATATCCTTTATTAATCCAATTGCTAACCGCATTTTGGTTTACACATGTATATCACGTCCAGGTTAAAGTACTAAGGCCCATATTCCGGTGAAAATCATCCTAATTATGTCAGCAGTCGGGAGAACCCGATTATGAACACGGGGTCGCAAAGTATAACCAGTGTGCTTAACAGGAGGTAATAGCACATGAAGCACATGTGTAGGACTTGTAAGGACGGCCGTGAAAAGTTTTGAATCAGCAGTACGGATTAATTGCTCGAATCTAGGGTAGTCCACAGGAAGATAACCAGCTTTAATCAGTCTCCTAAATATATCCTGTAGTCTCTCACGTCCCCTCTGCCCCACATAACCCCACTAAGCGGACGCAGCGTACGTCATCCTCGCCACTGTGGTAGCAGTCACCACATCGTACATTGAGGGCCAAGTAGTCCATGAGTAGTCAGGATCCGTAATGCATACATTGACTGTCTTGCACCAGTGCATAGATTGTCAACATGCACATTAAAGCAGAAGTCATCGGAGAACGTGACACCCAAGATCCTCATATATCTGATGATAAATTTCATATGATGAGTGTGTGTATATTCGTTTATTACGTATAACAACAGGCAAAACGCTGTAGGTGTACATGAAAAATAGAACTGAGGAAGTAATAGCTTAGTATGAGTTGGCGAATAACATACGAGAAATAAAGTTTCGTGAGTCTTTATCAGGGAGGTTAAAGTTATGAGGTCTGTCTCTAAGAAAATAGGGAGTTAAATGATGGTTAGGGCAGTGGCGTGCAGAGGTTCTTTGATGCCCGGGGCCAACCCCTTCATTGGATGCCCCTAAATTGTTCTTTCCCTAATTCATTCCCCCTCCCCTCCCACTGCACTGTGCTCAGTGTGCTGCCCCCTCTCCCTTTCCCCCAGGAAATTTTAGAGAATTGCACATTGCCGTATGGTACTTTTAGCCTATTTTGACGATCGGAAACCGAATTGCAGACTTTGTATTTTATGCTTAGGAAGTTAGGCTACTATTACTAATCATAGTATAGCCTGTATGGAAAACATGACATAAAAACTTGCACACTCATGTCTTACTTCGCGATGTATTGTAAACATAAATATTTGAATGGCGATTTATTGGCGGCCGGTTATTAGTAACTTGCAACGAAATAGTTGCAAGAACACAAGATTTATCTAAAGTAAAGACGAATGGTACGCGTGTGCCCGCCAAGCCAACGTCGGCTGATAATAATGGTTGTCTGGAAATGTTTGATTAAATCCTTACAAAATCGACAATAAAATTACTTACTGTTGCGTCTTGCCGAAAAAATTCTAACAGACGACGCTAACCTAATTAAACCTATGAACGATAATACAATCTTAACACTGCCGTTGTCAACCGCTGATTTCATAACACCCTAAAAGGGTTCGCAATGCATTAGATACTATTATTAGTACTTAAACTACGGCATACGATTCGTATGATACGAAATTAGTCCGTCAATACACAAGCGCAAGAGATGTGACTGGGCCAACGCCAACCGTTGGATCCCCCCCCGGCTGGATGCCCGGGGCCGTCGCCCCCTCCGCACCCCCCTCTGCACGCCACTGGGTTAGGGAAAAGGCATCTTAGAGAATGGTTTTCATTACACAGGACAGCTTTAAATAATGCAGTTTCAGCTTTGTTTGCCAGCTCTGCGATAGAGGGAAAATTAGCTTGAATATAGCCGGATCGTTTAAGTTTGTTCATTAGGCGTTCCAGGCGAGATTTGTCTTTTTCGTCAGCTAGGCCCCACCAGGCAGGAGAAGCATACATTGTTCTTGCTATAGGGCTGCATTGGTTATCAAGTGAAGAGAATCTTCAGATGCGCCGTGATTTTTAATTGTTTTTAGAGACGATAATGTCAGTTTAATTTTCAATACTATACAGTCTAGAGCTGTTATTTTACTCATCATCTCATGAAAAGTAGCAGATTGAGTTACTACATCTTGTCGAAACTGTGTTGAAAATTATTGTCGACAGTTATTCTTTGCACAATATTTGTCACACTGCGTTTGCGTATGCATCTGGGCGTATCGCTCATCATGATGCCTTTATAAATGCATCTGCTTGAACTGTTGGTGTTACTATAAAAGATTATTGGCAAATTCAACTTGTTTTCTATTTGGAAGAAAGTGACATGTCTTAAGTTGAACTTCAACAAATAAAGAGTAATTTGAACAATGGTTAACAATATAAACAACACCTTAAAAGTGCTGCATTCGGATATGCAAACGACATGTGACTCATAATCTAATGGCCTACGGGGCACATATATACAATAAACGTATATACAAAATTATTTTTAGGGGCTGCTGCGAATCAGTTTGATGAGACAATGAGTGAAAAATTCCCGCTTTACGTTCATATCATTGAGATCAACAAAATAAAGGAAAGTAAGTATGCTGTATTCATGTAAATATCAGAAAGTGGTCATAGTAGGCCCTATCAGTTTAGAATAATTTAAACTGTTGGCTTAATGCATATAATTATATCTTCTTAGAGACAAATATTATCATGATTTAAGCCACCAGGATGTACTTGAACTACTTATATCCTACATAAAGAATTAAAGCTAAATTTTAAGACAACCTTCATATATTAATTGTGTTATATCTGGTAATCCTGAAAGCTAAGCAGGCCCGGCTCAAGACATTTGGCGGCCCTGAGCAAATCGGCGGCCCTAGGTAAACCGGCAGCCCTAAGCAAACCGCCCGAAAATTGAAAAAAAAGTTGATGACCTTTTTTAGGAATTCGCCTTACAAATGAATGTCATGACCTTTTTTTAGGAATTCGCGGTTACACCTGGGCAATTTATTACACCAACACTATCAACCAACACTATAATACTTCATCTAGCGAATAATAATTAAATAATTTTGGAAAACTGGAAAATTGGCGGCCCCTAAAAATCGGCGGCCCTGGGCGGCTGCCCAGTTTGCCTAACGGACGAACCGGGCCTGAAGCTATGTCTGAGTGCAACGCATGTAGTCCAGTCGCAGCAAAGACGCCAGCATAAACGCGAATGGTATGATATTGTCATTGATCTAAAAGTCTAAGAACATATTTGCGCAGGTTGGAACCATTCCTCTTAGCCAGGTAATGCACTTAATGTAGTCTTCAACCTAGCTACAGCCGATCGATGCATTAAATGTTCTTTCAATAAGAGAGGCCGCGTGCACTTTCTACAAACACTTAAACATGTTCTCTTTGGCTAGGGACGCCTCTGAGTAGGTAGGCCTATGCTCTGAATGAATGAATGAATTAATTAATTAATTAATTCATACGACTGAATAAATGAAAATAGCGAAGAGAGTACTTCTGATTATGTTCTCTCAAAACTAGGCTATAGAAATTTATAATTACAATTTAAAAAACTACGGAATATACGAATTAGTCTCCGTTAACTTGTTCCTAGTTAACTCATCTTCCTTTTCAAAACAGAATGGTGGTTCTCCACGGTACCTTCTCTGCAATTTATAAAAACAAACCGTCAATCTTAAAGTCAGACATTTAAAAAAATCGCCACTAAAATAACACAACGTAGCATAAAATAATGAGTTTTATGTGGTTCAACAGACAAAATCTGTGTTAGAACCACTGCAAATTAACCTGGAACGCTTCAGCGTAGGGCACCAGCTTATTCAAAAGAGAGAGAGAGACAGAGAGACATACACAGAGATAGGAGACCGAATAGCTGCTGGTCTTTATAGAAAAGATATCAAAGCTATTGAGTGGTCTGTAAAATACAGATGTTCAGTTGCATACAGCGATATGGCAACCTATCATAATATAAGAATCATTAATCTATGGCGACCATTTGAGCACCAATTCTCAGTCTATTTCGCTCCTTTGATTCTCCTTATGTGAAATACACGATTTTTGGTTCGATGCAAATCTCTGTAAAGAACAGTTTTCGACTGCCTCAAACTGCAATCGGTCTCAGCAAGTGGGTCACAGGAAGTGGGTCTCAGCAAGTTGGCATCGGATCCTTCTCTCTGCATTACTGGTATCCCTCATGGATCTGTTCTCGGGCCCTATTATTTGCGATCCTCACTTAACCAATCAGCCACTTATCAAATCAGTTTGGAGTCCTTTGGAGTCCACTTTGCAGTAGCAGTATGTTGATGATACTCAGATTTTTTATTGCTCTGTCAACAACGGATCAGTCCGGTAAAGTAATAATTGAAGAGTGCCTCTCTTCAGTGCATGCATGGTTCTGCTTCAACGTGTTTGCTATAAAACCAGATAAGTCACGTTAGGCTCACGCTCACGTCTGCGTTCTTTCCCTTCTCCTTCTAATGTTGACATTGCTGGCATTGTTGTTCCAAGTAGAGTAAAGTTATGAAGACTGTCAAAACATTTGGGGTCTTTTCTGGTATTAATTTCACATTCCAATTCTCACATAGCACACATTTGGAAATCTTGCTTCTACCACATTAGGGCAACACGTAATTAAAAACATGTCACATACCATAACCTGTTTTGTCTGCTATCGTCTCGATTATGCTAGCTCTGAGTTTGCAGGCATATCAGAACTTGAAGTCAAGAGACTTCAACCCATCTAAAATTCTCTGGCTCGCGTGGTGCTGCGTGCATCTTTTTCGCTATTCTGTGAGACATTGAGCGCGTTAAAATATTCCTAATATAAATTTAAATAAATGGCAAAGGACATTCTTTATGTCTTATAAAAAGTAGGCCCTATATACAGCATGCACCACAGAATTATGGTAGGTACTCAAAACCAGTCAAAACGAGATCAAATCATGAGCTCCATTAAATATTGTGGGGTTCTTTTAGTATCTGAAGATTAATTAAATAATTTTCATCTCTTTTAGCGCTTTTAGTTGTTATATAACATCTAGTGTAAAACAATTGTTTCATTACTATCTTTTCTCATTAAAATAACTTTACTATGATTATTACAACAGTCCCAACATGATTTTAAATGCAAAAACACTTAATTATTTAGGTAAGTCCGTGACCATTTTTTATTTTTAAAGTTGTCACGTGTTCTATGTTCGTGAATATTCGAAAACGTCACTTTGCTCCCTCTGCAAAATTTTGTGCCATCTAGAAAAAATTTGGCCCCCCTCTAAAAATCCCATGCTGGCGAGCAAAGCTATCAAAGAGTTGGTTTCGTTTCATAGTTCCTACTTATGGAGTATTATCAGAGAGTCGCCGTATCATGTATGGGGTCCCTCGTAGCACAAGTAGAATCTACAAAATTTCTGGGGGTAATTGTAGACAGACATCTGTCTTGGAAAGAGCACATTAACTACGTAGCTAAAAAAACTGCGAAAAATATAGGAATAATCAACAGGATTTCATATCTACTTCCCGAACCCATCAAGCTAAATCTATATTATGCATTAGTTTTCCCGTACCTTAACTACTGTAATATGGTTTGGGCCTCCAACTACGACTCCAGACTAACCAAATTAAATACCCTACAGAAGAAGGCGCTAAGAGTGATTGCAGGAGTACCGTTTGGCTCTCACACCAACCCAATCTTTAAAAGACTCAATATATTAGACATTAAACAAATCCGAACGGCCCAAATAGGTGAATTCCTCTTTCGATTTGAGCATAATCTTTTACCAGCAACATTTAAAGACTACTTCATAGCGGGGACTCAGATTCATACACATAGTACAAGGAATGCTGCTGCTCTTCGCCCCACTAAAGCACGCACAAATACCCGGGTATATAGCATAAAATTCTTCGGACCGAACCTTTGGAAAGGGATACCTCCCACTGTACGTCATTCTGCTAACATCCATCTATTCAAAGCCCGACTGAGAGAGTTTTTGTTGAAAGATGATTGAACCACCCCATTCGTTAGGACTACGACGGTTGCATCTGGGCCCTACACTACTCACTACTTACTTACTTTTGTTTGTGAGTGGGATAGTTAAGTTTTAAGCTTTTTCATATGCCTTATTCTTGATGAATAACTCGCCTCCCTCCTGTGCTTCTCATGCTATTGGCATACTGGGATGTTACCTGTAACCTAGGAGGAAGGAACTCTATCTTCGACAGTCTCTTGGACAGCGTAACGGAACCATGTAGGTGTCCCCACTCAGCGGGATCTTCCTTCCCTTGGGGTCACATTTTGCGACAAGAGACGTGAATTCTCGGTTATGTACCATTGCTCGTTGTTTGTACAAACGCTTTGGAAGCAATAAAAAATTTTGAATTGAAAGTTTTTGAATATCTGAGCAAGGTTTTATCGGATGATCAACATAAAGAACAAAAAAAGGAATAAACTGGTCGGAAGAGACCTCTCAGCCTGCTTACGTGATGCACTTACAAAAACTGTGGATTCTCACTTTCAAATGATCCTCAGAAAAATCCAGGACCAAAATCTCAGTAACTGCATGCTACTAAGTTAACGCAGAAATTAGAAAGGATTCAATATGAACATTTTCATTCATTAAAAATGTTAACAATTTAAAATATTAAATAGATACCTAGTTTAACTTTAACATTTTTAACAATATTCACATACGATTGCATGGTGTGTCGATAAATTTGGTGGCAAGTTTAGGTGTGTCGCGTGCCAAAAAAGGTTAAGAATCACTGCTATAAGCGACCGTCCTATGAGCGATAGTCCTATAAGCGATAGCCCTATGAGCGACCGTCCTAGAACCGTTGAAATACAGCATTGCGAAATGGTTACCTATGTACTCGATGCAAACTGAGACATTTATACGTTACTATCTCTGTATCTTCTAAACGAGACCCACTCGACAAATTTTACTGTCATTTTCGTGTTCGGCACCTCAAAATTAGTAAAGATTTGCTATTTCTATTTAGAAGGCATTTTATGTGTTGTCCAGTGTAACGGGTCAGTATGAGCATCAATAACACGTACTATTCTTTTGTTGTAACACTATTAATCTATTGAGACGATGAGTGTAGCTGGATGCCCAGATCATAGAATAGTACGCAAGGTTGGGGCAGATTAGGGAGTAGTATAAGGTCAGTCTAACATTAGTAGTTAACAGTAGTTAACAATATCCTAGATATTTTTACGATTAGGCCTACTATGTACTGCTTACCGTGGATCAATAAAATTTGTGGTTATGGTTATATGACTCCTAGGTTTAAAGCTATTTTAGAGACTATATTATCAATATGGTCATTCCGTGTAACAACTTGCATTGTATTGTATTGTACTGTATTGTATTGTATTGTATTGTAGTTAAACATTTATAAAGCGCCTCTAGTAGGGTGAACCGTTCAGAGGCGCTCCCAGTGCGCAAGGCCAAGAGAAAAGAAATAAGAAATAAGAAATTGGTCTACATACACCCCCAAAAACTTTGCTGAGTTAACTTGGGGGATCTCGGAGGTGTCAAATGCAATTTTACCTGTTTTAGAGAAGACATGCTTTGTATGGGATCTAAATAATATATAGTTAGTTTTTTAAGTTAAGAGACAGTTTGTTTGTTTTAAACCAAGTCGCTAATTTTATGTACCCGATGGACAACCTCTCTGACTCGACACAGTGCTCGTGAATAAGCTGTTGCCCTGCGCTTAGCTTTCGAGTAGCGCTTTAGAAATTTGGAGTTTACGATTACGATTAAATTCATGTAACAGCCATGTTCACTACGTCTTTGAGGGGTTCGTTAAATGCGCTTTACAAAACTCCAAATACATATATACTTATATACATACAAATTTACATTCATTCATACAAATATATATACATCCTTGCATATATACACACAGAGTCACAGTTAAATAAAGCAGAGATTTCAATTTACCAATGCTAAAGCGTCATAATTAAAAGTCTGCGGGTAGAGCATTTTTCTACCTTACCCGTGTGCGTAACATGGAAACGTTACCCCTACCCGTACCCTATCCGTACTCATAATTACTACCCGACATAACCCGCAACGTAATTAGTAGGCCTTCTCATAGTCCTTATTTATCTCACTCCAACCCCCTATTCTGCACTTTAGGCATAATAAAAATTTATGACTTGTCTCATTTATCTAAACTTATACTTATGTTCAAGTTTGTACATAATATGTTACCAAAAATTTTTTCCAATTACTTTACCACAGTTGACCAAACCCACACTCACAACACGCGGTGCTCAACCAACTTTGCTGTTCCTTATGCACGCACAGTAAGCAGAGCGGGCAACCTCCAAGTTCTGGGTCCTCATTTGTGGAATTCTTTACCGGTTAAACTTAAAGAAGAGAAATTTCTTTCTGCGTTTAAAAGTGAACTGAAAATAGGTTACTTATTAAAATATAATGAAATATAACCTTGTTGGAAATTGCAGGTCTTTCCCTAATGAATGTCTTTTTGTTTTTATTAGGATCTCTATCTGCCCTAGTTATAGTAACATTATTATTAATGGACCTCTCTTTTGTTCTATTTTCTTTTCTTTCCTCTTGTGTTACTTCTATATTATAGAGTGACTCGATAGGTCGAGAACGATTTTGAATGCAGACAAATATATGTTATACACAATATAATATGGAAAGTCGTATACTGGAAGATAGGATGTTCAAATGAGAATGTTACGCCAAAAAATTAGATCACTAGCTCACTTATTAAAAGTTTAGCGCCTATATCCGTGATGTCATCAAATTCGTGCCAAGCAAACGTCCAGTTAGGCCGAAAACAATATTGTACGACCATCAGTGTTAATCCACACATAATTAATTAATTACTACAAATTATCATTTAGTATTTAATAATGTTTCCTTTACTCTTTATTACAGCCTCAAGTCGATTAGGCATCGAGCCGATTAGATTTTTCAGAGTTGTCAGAGGTTGCCTTACGAAGCCGACGTTTTAAGGTGTTCAATGTCTGGGGTTCGGGATCGGCATAAACAGTTGCCGTCATAATACTCCAAACATTTTCTATTGGTGACAAATCCGGCGAATTAGGCGGCCAGTCCCCCGGTGAGATGTATCCATTGATATTTTTGTTCAACCATTCGACTGAAGCTTTTGATGTGTGTGCACGTGCACCGTCTTGTTGAAATAATCCTTCGCCGTTATTATGAAACATTTTTGTGGCTGTTAACTGAGCGCAGACTGCAGTTCGCTGGAATGCGGGTTTGACTTCTTTCTCCAGTATCTCATTAATGTAATAACTCGAAGTGACTGAAGTTTTATTTGGAATGATATGAAGTTTTGTTAATCCAAGAGATGTCATGCCTCCCCACACCATAACTGAGGGACTGAACTTCACCTGTGGAGCGCACGGAACAGAACTTTCTTGTGATCCCCACACAACGTCGTTCTTACTGTTAGGTACGTGGTAGAGTTTGAAGGGCGATTCATCACTGAACATAACACGCGACCAATCAATATCCTTAAACTTCTTCGCGAAGTTTACTCGGCGAACTTTGTAAGCATCAGTTAACTTTGGGACTTTTTTCTCTTGAAACTCTTCCATTTCAGCGTCGTCCGCATAAAACGCCTTATTGTCTCTTTGCTTCCAGCAAGGCGTTTGTGTTTTAACCGACGTTCTAATTTTCGCAAACTCTGTCCTCGCCGATATTTAGACTGTTAGATAAGTTTTTGAGCGGCAGCAGTCAGCACGGACTTACGACCACCGTGATATCGATTCCGCAGCGTCTCGTTTGGACTCTGCTTGTAGCGTTTGGCCCACTTGCTAATCCACGATTTAGAACGACCCAATTTCTCTCCTATAACACTGTAACCGTACTTTTCTTCCAATAATGTAATAGCTTGAGCCCTAATTTGCGATTCATTTAAGGCCGCCATTGTCTAATCGGCGTATTCACTAGTCAATGATAACGCTGCTTGTTTACGTTTGCTTGGCACGAATTTGATGACGTCACAGATATTGGCGCTAAACTTTTAATAAGTGAGCTAGTGATCTAATTTTTTTGCGTAACATTCTCATTTGAACAACCTATCCTCCAGTATACAACTTTCCATATTATATTGTGTATAACATATATTTGTCTGCATTCAAAATCGTTCTCGACCTATCGAGTCACCCTATATATTATATTATCTCATTTTTCATTTTTTTTCATTTTTCATATTCATTTTGCATAAAGTGTCATGTTTTGTCATATTTTGTCAGAATTTTCTTTTCATCATAAAATTGCCTTTGTTTGTATACTTTGGTTCTGATTACTCTGTTTCTTGACTTTGATAATTATTTGACTAAGGTATACTGTCAAAAACTGTTTAGATCTGTGTGACACTCTAAACGTTGACTGAAATGTGAATCAGGTACTAGGGGCCAGGTTGGTATAAGCTTTTAGCTTTTTCCTGGCTTCCTGTTGCGCAGTGATTGATATGTTATTGTCATGACTTGTATTTTGTTTTTCTGGACGCAATAAACAATAAACAAACAAACAAACAAACAAATAGTCCCTGGCCTTCCCATTGTCCCAGTTCAATAGGTTTACAACTTAGCCTGTGGTAGTAATAATATCAGACTGATGATCATGGTGATAACTACAGCACTACTACTACTACTACTACTACTACTACTACTACTACTACTACTACTACTACTACTACTACTACTACTACTACTACTACTACTACTACTACTACTACTATAACTACTACTACTACAACAGCTACTACTACTACTATTAGTACTACTACTACTATTACTACTACCACTACTACTACTACTACTACAACTACTACTACTACTACTACTACTACTACTACTTCTACTACTACTACTACTACCGCTGCTGCTACTGCTACTGCTACTGCTACTAATTACTACTAATGATAATAATAATAATAACAAATGTTGCGGAGGACGAGGCCTGATTTTTCAGACATTCAACAACAGCTCCTAGGATAATTTTTTAGACTCCTGAGGGATTACATGTACCTCGGAAAAAAAAATAATAATAATAATAATCTTTCTCCGGACATAGTTTTGACAGCCTGAGGGATTAATGCTACCTCGGGTAAAAAAAAAAAAAATAATAATAATAATAATAATAATAATAATAATAATAATAATAATAATAATAATAATAATAATAATAATAGTAATAATAATAATAAGGAAACGGTAGTGTTCGGGAGTGCAACAAGCTACAATCGAGATAATAATAACAATAATAATAATGATAATAATGTCATTTTTTCTGCTGGTCTATAAGTTTTGGGCCATATTTACAACGCTGGGCTTACCTTTATCACGGAATTTGTACGCTCTCCTACGCATCTATCTGAATGAAGACGCAAGAGTAACATGCCATTTTTTCCAGCGCCTAGGGAGCTTATCAAAATTTTGCTATTTCAACGCTGTGGTCGTTAGCAGCACAATTTCCCTGCCGGCACTTGACGAAGCTTAATCAACCTAGAAATCAATTAATTAATTAATATTTAAATTCCCGAAAGATCATGTGCCTAAATCTTATGTAGAATAATAATAATAATAATAACAATAATAATAATAATAATAATAATAACAATAATAATAATAATAATAATAATAATAATAATAATAATAATAACAATAACAATAATGATAATGATAATAATAATAATAATAATAATAATAATGATAATAATAATAATAATAATAATAATAATAATAATAATAATAATAATAATAATAATAATAATAATAATAATAATAATAATAAAAATAATAATAATAATTAACAGCCCAAAATGATTTGGACGAAGGATAACCGTTTCAGAAATATAACTGATCTAATCTCTAAGACCCTTAGGGTATGAAGTAGCTCAGGGCAAACAAAATTATAATCATACTACGTACATATATATATAATGTATGTATGCATAATAGGTACATGCATTCATACAGGCATACTTACATACACACCTACATACGAATTTTGCATAATACATACATACAAACACACGCATATGCATACATACATACATACATACATACATACATACATACATACATACATACATACATACATACATACATACATTCATACATACATATATACATGTACAGATTCTAGCATTACCCTGCCTTGCTCACTTAAAAGGCTTGCACGACCTTTGTATTATACAACCATTTGACAGAGACAAACATGACACATGGGCAACAATTGCTAAGACTCATAAAAGCTGCTGTCATAGCAACATTAGCATTTTATTGCCCCAGTGTAGGCGAAAGCAATCGCTAAGGCCAAGCAAAGGTTTCCGTTCTGGAAAGCTTTCCTAAGCGGCTGCATTTGATTGCTTTGAGGTAATAAAATGGCAATAGAACATCAGTTCTATTGCCATAAAACGACAAAAAATGTTGAAAGTATTTATCTAGTATTAATTTTAATAATACCATCAGCATCATCATCATCATTAAATGTTATTATTATTACTTGCTTACTTAGTTACTTATCTACTTTCTTACCAATTTCTAACGCATTTGCGGTATACCTAGTTATAAAACTTGCGCTCTATACATCTTCATATAATAATAATGTGTAATGCATAAGGTATCAACCGATGGTGTATCAAAACCAAGCCTATATCAGTCAAATACAAGAAGTCAATTCATTGAAACAGAACGAGCGGATGAACGCACATAATTCCTAAATTTAGATACAGCTAGGTTGCCACCGTTCCAATTTTATTGGGACCGTCCCGATTTCGAGGTAAATGTCTCGCGTTCCTATAACTTGATCTTGTCGGGACAACCAAATGTCCCTACTTTTGCATTTTTTTCGAACTAAGTCAGCTAACAAAATGTTGTGGTTTATAACATATTACCCCTACTATATTTATTCAACACCACTATAAATTTCTAACGCAATCGAAGTGAATATCATCAATATGGCGTCACCTTTGACGAAGAGAAACAGGTAGAAGGCTAGCTGTTCTCCTTCTAGTCTGTTCTGCAATTTCTATTGAATTTCATTTTATAATGATTTGATGACAAATACAGGTTTAAATCGTGATCATCGCATGATCATCGCATAACAAAATTACTTGACAACTTGATCTGATCGGCAAATCTGCATGCGTTCCTGCGGTAAAACTATTTAAAAAATCTCAACCAGAAAACTGCAGAAATCAATGCTGGAAATCAACCATTTTTGGGTTATTCCGTGGATTTTTTGGATTTTGTGTCCCTCCGCAGTTGCATCCACATTTTTAGAGGTAAAGAGGCGCGGAATGTATCAAAATGTTCGTAGAGAGCTGGAGAACAAAATCCACTATCTTTGACAGATCGGATTGTTCGTTTTTAATTTCATTTAACGCCCCAAACACGTCAATTCTCATTACAATCCCGCGTCCCTTTCCGTATTTTTCGTTTTTGAAGGTGCACAGAAGTTGTAGGCCTAATCTCTTGAGCAGCTACACAAGTGATATAATTTATTAAAGCTATGAGTGTCCTCTTTCATCTCCTTACGAATCGTCTAATTCGGAGGCTTATTTTAAGCATAGCACGTCACACAATCTTGTCCCTCAGGTTGCACCTCGTCACAGTCACACTTGAATCAGATTATGAATCCCAATCAACTTTTAGGCGCACCCTACCGGAAATGATTCGCAAAACTGCCCAGAGGAATTATAAATAGAACCAAATAATATAAATTTTAAGTATGTGCCATTAATTAAATAAATAATGAAAATTTTCATGAAAAACTATCAATCAGAATTTTCATGTCTCATTACTGTTACTTCTAAAGTTTAACTAACACGATTTAAAGCACTTTAACTTTCGAATGAGGCATATGGTCCAAGTAAGAAAAAAATGTTTGCGCTTGGTTAGCACGCGCAACATTGAGTGTATATCCGTGCTTAGTGCAGTTTCCTCATTGCAGTCACATCTCATTACAGTCATACTTAAAATATCAACCTCATACCGTGTCTCATTTATGTCTCATTTTAATCATTTCAGTCACACAGGCTCATTGCTGTCACATAATTCTCATTAAGTCTTACTGTCACAATTGTTAAAAACTATATTGTAAACTAATCAATAGGCTAAATACGTAAATTAACTGTAAACTTACAGATTACTCAGTAAGCAAAATATCATATGGTCAGAATTCAACTATTATCTCTTATATAATATCCATATTAGGCCGGATCATAAATTACAAAATATTGGCATATTTCTTAGAGAATATCCATTTATTGGCTCTCAAGTACAGTGATTCCATTGCTGCAAACCGTTTGTCTGTACTACTTTGCTATACTTTGCATTTTTTCTTAGAAAAAATCGACAAAATTCACCAAAAACTCTAATTTGTAAGATATCATTTCCTGTACAATCGTACGAAAAGAAGCAAATTACATCAACTTCTGAATATGAAATATGATTAAGAAACACTATGGCACGAGTACAATGTAGTTGAAGACTTTACTTAAATTTTTCTGAATTGAGACTTAGTATCGAACTGAGGCATCAATTTGCGGCGTTCCCGGAGAACGCGAATATAGCCATCACGTCTATCGTGACCATAAACTTTTGTTGCTGATTCCGTTACAATTTTAACTAAACGCTCAACAGCTTGGTTATGGCATGGAAATGGCTGAAGGTCGATAACATCGTCTGTAGCTGACGAAAGCCACGCTGAGATTTGCGCAGTTGAAATGTGTTTGGTCAAAACGGGTTCCAAAAGAGGCGTTGTTTGCCAGTCAATCAGCTCTTCGTAGCTCTTCGCTTGAATTGACGATTTAATCCATACTTCCACAAGTTTTTCTGCCAGTCTCTTACAGACAGATGGTAGCGGTTCTATCCCATAACTCTTTTCAGATAAATACGCTTTGCCCACATCTTTGTGCGTTGGCAAAGAAAAAGTGAGTGATTCACGAGCTTCGCCAAAAAGGATATGACGATTTCTCGCAGCAACAGATCTTGATAACATAATTGGTCACAATTTTGAAATAGAACAGAATATCAGTTAATTTCTGTAAATACGATTAACAGTTCGCTTAAATCAAAAATCAGCTCACCAAACCGAATGCCGGACAGTTACCCCCCTGGACATATTCCCCCCGGACATATTCCCCCGGACAATTACCCCCCCGGACACTTTCCCCCCCGAATCTAGGTAGGTCATTTTCCCCCCTGAAAAATTCCCCCTCTGTGGATTTATGTATGTATGTATGTATGTATGTATGTATGTATAAACATTGTATATATGCATGTATTTATGCATGTATGACTTTGAATGTATGCATGCATGCATGAATGTATGTATGCGTGTATGTATGTATGCATGAATGCATGCATGTATGCATACATACATACATACATACATACATGTATGTATGTATGTATGTATGTAGGTATGCATGCATGCATGCATATGCCATATGCATCTATGTATGTATGCATGTTTGTATGCATGTATGTATATATGTATGCATGTATGTATACATGTATACATGTATGTATGTATGAACGTATGTATGTAACTATGTATGCATGTATGTATGTATGTATACATGTATATATTTATGTATGTACGTATGTATGTATGTATGTTTTGATCATTAAAACAGAAAGCTTTGTGTATGTTCCACATAAGGGGGAAATGTCCTAGTATGGGGGGAATTGTCCGGGGGGTAACTGTCCGGGGGAATATGTCCGGGGGGAATATGTCCAGGGGGGTAAGTATCCGTTTACCCACCAGACCGGATATAAACAGTTTAAAAAATAACTAAGCAAGCATAGGCCCCCAGGAAGCATTTCTTGTGAAACAAAAGTAACACGGTTACATTGGTTATCTGAAAACGTAAAAATGCAAAGTATATTCGCATTTCTATTAACTTTTTTCTTCTTTACAGTAAACAACGCCACATAAGGCCACTTTTCCGAAATTCTTAATGCAACTTAATTTTTATGATCCGGCCTAATCCATATAGTGTCCGTCTGTCGGGGGACGCTACGTCACAAACGGGTTCTGTTCTATTGTGAAACATAAACCTGCCGTCTTGACGACGGCGGTCTTGGCGACGGTGATAATCAACAATACATAATTATAGGCCTATAATATGATGTCATAATTATGACGGGCAAATACACTATGATGTAATATTTAGTAAAATCATGAGATCTCAGCTTCCCAAACAGGTGTGGCAGTAAAGATAAAATTTTCATAAAATTAATTTAATGTTTTATAAATGACGCTGTAAAACTTTTCGCAATACGTCGTGCAGGGAAACTCATAAATTGATATTCTAAATGCATCGTAGATCAAAAAAATATTTCGTTTTATGCATTTATATACATTTCATTTTTGCGATTTTTCTACAACCAAAATCCAAAAACCCACGGAATTACCCATATCTATACATATAATATCCATATAGTGTCCGTCTGTCGGGGGACGCTACGTCACAAACGGGTTCTGTTCTATTGTGAAACATAAACCGGTTGTCTTGACGACGGCGGTCTTGACGACGGCGAAAACCAACGATACATATAGGCCTATAATATGACGTCATAATATAACGGGCTAATACTCTAGAACGATATACACTGCCGTCATAATTATGACGGGCAAATACACTAGTAATATAATAAAAATTATAAAAAATTATTTGTAAATAACGCAAAATCTTTGATAACTACATTTGAACATATCCTGACATCATCACAGTGTTCATAATCACAAATCGTAATACTTTTAGTTTTTTTAAAGTAAATTATTTCCGACCAAAATAACTCGGTTACGCGACTTGCGCCTCTGGTTCCACATCGTCAGTTTATTTTACGATATTTGGGTGCTCCAAAATTGCGTCCCGACTTCCTAGTTTAGAAAGGTGGCAACGCTAGATCCTCAAACGAGGAGAGGGCAATCAGTCGACCCGGTTGAACAGTGACATGCCTGAATCTGATTCATATTTGACACATAGCTGACCACCAGTCTCCACCAATGGCACATTCCCGGCCGCAACATTGCATGGCATACATAACAATTCAATTGGAGGTGAGCGTTAGTCTAGTGGTTAGCGTGCTGGACTATGTGTGAACCGAGAGGTCGGGGTTCAAATCCCAAAAGGGCAGAAATACGTTTCAAAGGTTCTTCTCCACCTGCACCTTCAGTCAACTCAGATATATTGAGCATATTTACTGTACACTCTGGGTGGGAACATGAGATTGCAAGGGAGAGGAGCGGCCACCCGCCCTCATACGCCGAGGCTAAGAAAATTAAGTAGCTATCATTTTTCCATGGCTGCCCCGCATGGGACTGCTCTTCTTCTAACAGATGCATCAATAACGCCGTGGTAGGCTACCTAAAATAAACTTCTCACGAATTCTGTTATGGAGTTTAAAAATTAAATCGATATAGAAAGATTATAAATATTACTCACCAACACTAAACATGAACATGACTGACAAAAATATCAAACGTAAATCGTTTGACAGCATTCTCGCAATTTTTCTGTCTTGCTGCAAACAGTTAATGAGCGAACTTGGTCTGTTACTAAAATATCTCAATATCCCTACTTTAACTTCCAATGGCTTAACATCAGTAATATTTATGACTTCTCGCACACATGTATCCAAAGAGCGTTACACAGGTAGAAAGCTGACCTGCAAGAGAGCTGCGTGTTGCGAGCTCTAAAGGGTAGGGAAAAGCGTAGGCTATTTATTTTGAGTAAACATCTATTACCGATTGTGAAAGAATCTCATTTGTCTGTGCACAGCTTCTTTCATAATCGGCTTCGTTATCACTCTCCGTAAAATATAATATAATATAAATATAATACATTACAGAGTGTAATTAGGTGAATAAAGAACCTTAGTTTATGAAATGTATTGTAACATGTGATTTTGGTTAGCAGATACATAGCAGATACATTAGCCATTCTTTCTGCGTTTCGAACATGTCCTCAAGGGGCATAGATGTAATCATAATTGCATGGTTACACTCGTACATACTCCAACTCTGTTCAATTTATCTTTCCTAGTTATGTTAAGACGCAATGTGAATAAGCGCTCGTGAATAAGCTGGTGCCCTGCGCTTAGCTTTCGAGTGGCGCTTTAGCAATTTTGAGCTTACGATTACGGTTAAATTCCTTTAAGGCCATGCTCACAGCGTATTTGAGGGAATCGAGAAATGCGCTATACAAAAATCCAAACACATACACACATACATATCTACATGGAGGCATACAAACATACATAGTTGCATACATACATACACACATTTAGTGAAGCAGAGGTTGCAATTTTCCAATGCTGTGGTCGTTTGCAGCACATTTTCTCTGCGGGAACTTGACGAGGTTTATCCAACCCATAAATTAAGTAATTAATTAGTATCTAAGTCTCTGAAGGATCAAAATTTATGTAAATCATAATATGTACCTTGGGGCATAAATGATGATGATGACGATGATGATGATGATGATGATGATGATGATGATGATGATGATGATGATGATGATGATGATGATGATGATGATATAATAATAATAATAATAATAATAATAATAATAATAATAATAATAATAATAATAATAATAATAATAATAATAATAATAATAATAATAATAATAATAATAATAATAATAATAATAATAATAATAATAATAATAATAATAATAATAATAATAATAATAATAATATTCTTTGTGCCGTCGGCTCTAGGAGCCCTAGCGATCGTCATGCCACACAGTCTCCGTTGCCGTCTTGCTACTTCTCCCAGTAGCCCTTGAGTCGCGCTTTGGCCTGGGAGTCCCAATAATAATATTAATAATAATAATAATAATCTGCGAAGAAACTCAGCAGAAACTCAGAATTGTTGCAGGGTTCCCTAAAGCGCGCCTGTCATCCCTACAGTCTGTTCTGAACGCGGCTGCCAGGCTCATTGTCAGTTCCCTCGCTTCTCCCACAAAACCACCTTTATTACTGATGTTCTTCACTGGTTTCCTGTTCCTTCCGGCATCCAATACAGGGTCCTCCTCCTGGTCTCTAGGACTCAGCAGGGAAAGCTCCTGTGACCCACTGCGTAAACCTTTCTCTGCTCCCTCTTCGCGCTCTTTTCGTTCTGCGGACCGCCTTGACCTCCTTGTCCATCGGGCAAGGACTCCGATGGTTCAGCATCGTGCTTTGGCCATCCTAGGCCCTTCCTTATGGAATGACCTTCCTCCTCACTCCATAGCAAGACATTGTTTGGGATCTCACCCTCTTCTCTCCGCTGCCTGCAGACCTTCCTTTTTCCTCAGCGCTGTCATGCTGGGAGCGCCTCTAATTAGTCTATGCTGTGAGGGGCGCTTTATAAATAACCATATAAGGATAAGATAAGATCCCAGAAATGCATTCTTCTTTGTTTTAAGTAGTTTTCAGCACGTTCTGGATTTCATTCTTTGGGCAATACTACTACTACTACTACTACAACTTCTACTACTACTACTACTACTACTACTACTACTACTACTACTACTACTACTACTACTACTACTACTACTACTACTACTACTACTACTACTACTACTACTTTTACTACTACTACTACTACTACTACTACTACTACTACTACTACTACTACTACTACTACTACTACTACTACTACTACTACTACTACTACTACTACTACTACTACTATTACTACTTCTACTAATAATAAAATAA